>CM052218.1:11830343-11878426 GCA_028454225.1 Lasioglossum leucozonium | reverse complement strand
ATAGCATGTATGAAAAAAAATTTTTTCCACGCGTGGTATTGAAAAAACCATAATTTTCGTGAAATTGTACAAGTTTAACGAATTTTATCATCGTTAAAAAACGTTCGTACCACAATCTCCCTATTTTTCCCGTATTCTACAAAGTTTCAGCTACAATTTAAAAAAAATTTCATCGCTCTATCTCATTTCTATCGAAAGTTCTTTGATTTTGTCACAATTTTCGTCCGAATTGCCCACTGTGCGGCGCGGCGCCGCGGCTAGCACTGTCTCCAGTGGAGCTGCTCCAAAAACAAAACCTTGCTTATTCGAACAAGTGAAAACATATGAAACCTTATATATTATAAACATACGCCAACTGCTCCAAAACATGTGAAACCTTATATATTATAAACATACGCCAACTGCTCCAAAACATGTGAAACCTTATATATTATAAACATACGCCAATTGTTTAAGCGACTGGCGATCGACGACATGGCTTGTCCCCCCTCACATCTCCCCGCTTACAAAAGCGAAATTTTCAAACCACCCATTTCCAAACAATTTTCAAACCACATTTCCGAACAAAATTATTCAATTTTCATTCTTTTCGTTGTCTGTATTGTGACATGATAATGCGTTAGCATTATATTTGGCAATTCCCTAATCAACCGCAACACGGTCTTAGGTGTTAAGTATTAATTCCTTTCGACAACGCGGCTGATGTACTATAGACGAGATATTTCTTAACGTACGAGGAACGCTAAGAATTTTTAAATAATTTTTAAGTGCAGGCATCGAACTTCCGTATTATTCAGCTTTAAATCTGCTGTTCCGCACCTATTCAGGTTACATTCAATATTTGCCTATAATATTGTATTATAGCAACGCATGATAGTAACCATCGAGGGACGAGAAATATGCATCACTAAACGGAATCCCATTAAGGGTTGTAAAAATGCCAAGAAAATATATTTTTCTGCGAACGATTCAACACAGCGGGACGTCTACATATAACCTGCTGATTTCGAGTTAAACCGCGGGGGTGCGGTCAAAGGGTTGAATCACCATTGACTCGCCGCAGCTTCAAGTGCAAAAACCATTATTCCACGAGCGACTGCATTCAGAGGACAGAGAGGGAGAAAGAGAGAGAGAGAGAGACAAAAGCCGCGAAGAATATCAGCCGGTAAAAGACAAAAAGTTCGAAACGAGTGGGAATCCTATGGAACGACTCGGGTTCGACGATAGACGAGGACCAAGGGAACTTTCCCACCGAAAAATCACATCGTGAAACTGAACGTAGCGAGAAATCACTGGGAAAAAGAGATGAAGAAAGCCTGTGTGGAACGTAGTGTGCTCGTCTTAGTGGAACGTAATAGCCGTCTATCAACTTTTGGTGCATATCGTATAATATCCAGCAGGATCCTTTGGTTAGGAGGTAACCCCCGCGGCCAAGAAGTAGGAGGAGGAGACGTGGGAGAGATGGAGGTATGAAGGTCGGGCGTTGGGGTTGCCAGCCAGCGAGCCAACCAGCCAGGGGCGGCATAAATCTGCCGAGGGCTCCCGAGGGTATTTCCCGCCTATTTTCCTCTATACACTTCCACCGTTTCTCCGACCTTCTTCTGCTTCTTCTTCTTCTTCTTCTCCTCTTCTCTTTCCACCCACGACGGCGGACGACGTCCTGGCACTCCCCGCGCTTTTACACTCTCCTCACCTGGCTCTGCTCAGCTTTACTCTGCTCCGCTCTGCTCTGCTCTGCTCGGCTCGGCTCGGCTCGCCATGCTGCGCCAGAAGCGAGAGACGAATCCCAGGGTTCAATTCCCACGCGGTTTATTCGGGAACAGACATTGGCCTGCCGTCACCGCAACCGAGACGCCATGCCAGGACGTGGACAAAAACCGAATCCGCCGACGAGACGCGACGATATACTAGCGCGGTATCTTCGCTGAAATTCGCAAAACCGAGATTGCGATTTTTGGTGCCGCGGATGCCTTCGAAACTATTACCTCGAGGTGCCGAAACGGTTAGGAGTGGACCGCGGATTCTGAAATCCAAATTGATTTTTGATCAAATTGTTCAATAGAGCTCCCTAACATTCCGTGACAAGTTGGTAATTATTTACATTAGGGGCTTTCTCACCGATTTTGATGACCTTGAAATATTCTGAAAATTCTGAAAACAAACCGCTCAGCTTTAGTTTCCGAAATATTCGCAAAAATGTTTCAACAGCTCAAAAAGTGATTGGTGTAGGTCTGGGTTAGATTTGAAATTATGGCCGCCGATAAGGCGGCCACGGTCACAACTTAAAACGCCTTCAATCAGTTGAGACCCACTTTCTTGTCTGTTTATGTTTACGAAATGAATCGTGTCGAACGCGAACTCATTTTATTGTCAGCTGTGTTAGCATACAGAGTATTAAGCATGAAACTATACGAATTCGTGGATATGTGCAACAATCAAGAAAAGTTGATAGATTTTTGAGTTAACAGTAAAGTGATTCATGGCACGATGAATTGTATCAAGTGCAACGAAAATATGCTACTTGATCGCGGAAACTTAATTTTTAGATGCCATAATACTAGTTACATTAGAAATTGAAACAAAAGACGTATAAAAACACAATGTAATTTCAAAATTAGTGTTTATAAGGATACTTGGTTTGATAATATACGTCTTGCTATACAAACTGCTTGCCGTTTCATTGCATACAATACAATGCTGAGAGCACGTCGACCAGAATTTATTATGAACGAACTATGCATTTTCTCGAAAACATGTCTCGAGTGGGCTGCCGCCCCTCCCCCAAACCCCATCCCTGCTAAGAAATCTAATCCAGACCTACTCCGATCACTTTTCGAGATGTTGAAACTTTTTTGCGAATATCTCGGAAACTAAAGCTGAGCGGCGGTAACATGTATAGGAAAAAGTTGTTCAGAATGATGACCTTGACAACATATTTCAAGGTCGTTAAAATCGGTGAGGAAGCCCCTAATGTAAATATTTACCGACAAGTTTTAAGTTGGTACTCCTACACAAGGGTAAACTACCCCTACCACGATAATGCTCTATTTCTTCTGTTCTGTTCGATAAAAAATTACTAAAATATTCACGAACATTCTACCTAACAGCACGCACGACAGTGAATTATATCAGAATTTTTGGTTGCAAAATCGATTTCTTTTTAAATCCGGAAACATGAAATTGCCGGTTTTATATTGAAGTTTTCGGAGTACCTCATTTCGGATTTCGCGGACGATTTAAAAAAAAATTGGAAATCTCCAAAAATTCTAAAAAAATGCATATATCGAATAGAAATTTCGGAGATTATTCTGAATTTTTTTCAGAATTTTTTATACAGTGCATCGTAGTTTAAAAAAGAAACACATTTTCATTCAATTCCTGGATGATCTTGTACAAATTCGAATATGTCGTGGACATACTAGAACGTTTATGCAAAATTAAAATTTTCGACCGGAATTTATTTTCTTTCTTAATACGTTTAACAGGTTGGAAATAATATAGTTTTAAAATTCTTCTAATGTTTTTAATTCAGGCTACTAATTTTTGGCTAATTATTTCTAGTTATAGCAGTTAATGAAAATTCTTATAACAAGAATATGTTCGAATCAGAGTTCCGTACAAAAAACCCATGATAAATTTTCGACATAAGCTGACAACCGGCACCGCGAGCGAGAGGTCCGAGACCTCATTACCTCTGGTACAGTATTAAATTCCTTTCGGGCCGTGGAGACAGTTTCCATTAGCCCGCCGGACCGAGCCGGGTCGCGCGAAGGAGCCCATCGTTTGACATTCGTTCCGATCGAGTTTGAAAGGGTTCGCGTGTCACCGTAGGAGAAACGTTATTTGTTTATCCTGCGGTCCGCGGCGGTTCTGGTTCTCGCCCGGGATCGTGTCATTTCCGATTGTCGTTTCTCACGGAAAGAAGCGTCGCGACGCCGCGCCGCTGCCGGGTAAAGGACCCCTGGAAAACGGTGTCGCGAGCAAGCGTGCATACATTATTTCCGAGTTTCATGGCCGACAACGCGACGGTTGTCCAATCCCGGACGAAATTGACTCGCGCGTTTCGCGCTTCAAAAAATTAAACTTCGCGTATTAGCCGACCGTCGTCGGTGACGAAACTTTTGACAAGCGGATAACGTGGAAGCGGGAACTGTTGTTTCGAAACGAATTTGATAGTTTGTCTCTACCGTGATAGGATGTGTTGGAGGAATTACGCGCTTCTACCCGGTGGACCGATAGTTCCAGGCGTGTTGCCACAATTTCAGACTTTGTTTATTGAACGGTATGTTCTATTACGGTCAGTTTGTAACGACGATAATACTGGAATGTTGATTTTTTTTGATAGAAATATATGAAAATACGAGCTGGTCAATATTTGGCGAAATAAATATTTCAAACACTATTTTAGATTTTATAAAAAATATAATGTTTCGAATGTATAATTTCACATGTAATTATTTCGAAAGTGAAATATTGTTATTTTGATAATCTGAACCACGAAGCTATTTTAGATTTTATTTGACGTAAAAAAAAATAGTATTTTGAGTAGAATATACGTCTAAATTCGAAAGGGAAATATTTGTATTTTGACAACCTCAACTACGAAACTATTTTAGATTTTATAAAAAAAAATAGTGTTTCAAGTGGGATATATAATTCCAAAAGTAAAATATTTTTATTTTGACAATCTCAACCACGAAGCTATTTTAAATTTTATTTGGTTTGAAAAAATAGTATTTCAAATGGGAAAATATTTTTATTTCGACAATCTGAACCACGAAATAAAATATTTGTAATTAAATAATCTAAATCATAAAATAAAATAATATCTCCACCTAACAATCTGAAACACGAAATGAAATATAATAATAATCTTGTTCCTGAAATCTTACATACACGCTTCCTATCGCTGCAGAAGCATACCCTACTCTATAAAATTCCAAAGACTGCGGATCTTTCTGCACAAAAAAATTGTCTGTAACAGTTGCAAGAGTCAGGAGCCAAATATAAGGGTTATTTTTTTTTTCAATCATTCGAAGGAGCTAAATGTGAAAATATTCCTAACTTCAGTTAATCGATTTTCAATTTTACACATAACCCAAATCTACAAATCCCCAGTCTACTCGTTATAATACACTGTATATGGCGAATTTAATTACGAACGTCTGCAAATAAAATCGGCCATGGAATAACGAGCAGCCGAGATATCTCTCGCGAAGATTACGGAAGACTTGCCGTGGCATTAGCGAACGGATTCGCGGTCTTGGATCATTCTCTGATTGCACGTCAGATCAACGTCTACGGAGGGGTAAGAGAAGTCGCGAAGACGGCGACGACGACGACGACTGTCGGCTCATCAGCCGTTCGGTTTAAAACTTTCGAATTACATGGCGGAACACAGACGCCATTTAAAAGTTCGCTCCGCTTGCAATATTTACTTTCAACGTGACTACCGTTTCTCTTACCGTGGAATCTCACCTGGCCTCGCTCCCTCATCCCCTTCTAGTCACCCCTATCTCCCTCGAGGATTACTTCCGATCGTTTGTACATCCGGCTCGATCGCGTTTCTTCGAGATTGCTCGCAGTCTGACGGACCACCGTTGCCGATTAATTCTCCATTCGAGTGTACTCGATAAATTCGGAATGCGTTCGTCGGATCGAGCTCTCCTGGCTCTTAGAGGAACTATGGCGGAACAGTCAATTTAGATGGTTATCTTTAGATAGTTCAGAAATAAGAACAATTCGACTATTGTTTTTCTCATATTCACTGAAGAAAATCACTTGTCTCGTGTTAAATGTCATTTATTTGAAACAAAATCAAGAGACTTTCTATAGCATTTGATTGACTGCATGCACGATGCAATTGTTGCTACGTTACAAAAAATATCTCCTGATAACACGAAAATTCATTATGGATTTCTAAGATAATTTTAAAATTTCATTTATTTAAGTCAGAATCAAGAGACTTTCTATAGCATTTTATTGATTGCATGCATAATGCAATTGTTGCTACGTTACATAAAACTTCTGATAAAATTCATTATCGATTCCTAAGATAATTTAAAAATGTTGAAACAGCACAAATTCTTATGCATTTATTAATATGTACATTTCATAGAATTTTCATATGGTATTTATCAGTTTATTTGCCGGATATTAAAAGGATTTTCAATAATTATGAAAAAGAAAACTTATAAATCTTCTTTTTACATAATAATAGCAAACGAGATTATTAGATTAAGATGAGGAAGACTTGATGGTTTACGATTAAAACAGAGAAATTTAATATGCAAATATTGAGAACGGCTTCCCTTTTATCTGGGAATGTACCGACTTCGAGTACAGTCGCTTGTTACGTTCAGCCGATCGATCCCTCGAATTGATCCTCCTTGCGGTACAGAGTGAAAAGCTTAGCTGGCGGTCACGTTTTTCTCGAAATTTATCAGTGGTCGCGTGGGACGCGATAAATTGTAGAAAATACCTAGGAGAGTATAGTTTGTGCTGATGAGTTTGTCTGTCGAGGGTGAGAGAGAAGTGCACGTTGCTGTCGCTTTAGAATTTTAGAGAGAGAAATTTTGGAAATCAGCAAATGTTTCGCAGGCTCGCTAACTGCCATTAATTTCGCGATCAATAAATTTCTCACTGTTACTTAATCATCACAATATTGAGCAACGGAAGTGCTCGAACTTCCGGAAATTTTTATCGGTCACTGGACAAGTTGCTATCGGGAAACCTCGTTCTCGCTGGTTACTTACAGTCGGCTACAGCAAACTTTACTTTGCCCATCCACCAACTTTATAAAGGTTGCAAGTCTCCCGTGAGAATAGCCAACCACTTCGACAGCTCTCGCAACCCCCGTAATAATTCATTATTAATGTGAACACACTCTGTTTAGGTAACTTCTGCTGTTCAAATGTCACGAATGAATCGAACCTCATAAACTGTATTTTTATAGAAAAATAACAGCACTCTCGTTGCACAACCTCTTTACTTGCGGTTCCCGTCTTGTGCAAAGAACCAATTACTACTGGACTCCTTTGAGAATGGAGAGAAATCTGGCTCCTCTTTTACAATCGATGCAGATCATTTTTACTTTTTACAATTTATGTACAATTTTCATTACGTACGATTTTCCTTATGTACAATTTTCTTTATGTACAATTTTCCTTATGTACAATTTTCCTTATGTATAAATTCCATTATGTTCAATTTTCATTGTATGCAATTTATGTACAATTTTTATTATACATTTATGTACAATTTTCATTATGTACAATTTTCGTTATGTACAATATTCGTTATGTACAATTTTCGTTATGTACGATTCGTGTATAACTTTTATAACATACAATTTATGTACAATTTTCATAGTGTACAATTTTCGTTATGTACAATTTTGGTAGTGCAGAATTTTCATAGTGTACTATTTTCATTATATACAATTTTGATTATATAAAATTTATGTACAAGTTTCATTATATACAATTTCTGTACAATCTTCGTTATCCATTGTCACCAGCGATTATTGCACGAAGAGATAGCAATTTTCATTGCAAATGAACGAATCAATAACGTCACCTAATAATTTAAAATTATAATGTAAAAGAAGATTTCTATGCTTCCTTTCCGTCTTCTTGCTGTATTTGCACTTCGGCAACGATCGAGTTGGTCACACGGACTCGCTGACACCGGGGAAAACACAAGCTTCGCGGAGGATTAGCAAGGGGTCGAGACGCGCGAGAAACGACACCCCGAAGACACCAATATCCCGAGGAGGGATCTCGTCGAGCGGGCCGGGCTCGCTGTCTAAGTAATAAGAAATCGATAGGAGCTGCAGATTGGATGCAGAGCCGGAGAGGAAAATCGTTTCCTCGAGTATCTTATCAGCGGTTGACAAATGAGCGCTCGTTATTCCGCCGCTGCCTAACTCGATATAACGAGCGTAGTGAAAAGGAGATCCACCTTGAATTTAGAGTTCGCGATCACTTCGAAATCATCGATTGTCAGCTGAAACTTCTTTATCGGGTTGTTGACATAAATGTTCACCTAAGTTGACTTCATGTTGACCTTCAGTTGACCTTGAAGATCAACTTTGGACTGAACTCTATCATTGATCTCCCTCCCATTCAAGCTTTTGGTACCTACTATACGTTATTGCCCGCAATAATCGTATTTTTTCATAAAAATAATTCATAAAATTTGTATTATAAAATCGGAGATTTTTATGTGCAAGAATAAATACCGTGGCGAAAATCGATTGTGAGTTCGAACCTCTGTTGACACAAATGTTGAACCTGACTAGACCTTTAGTTGACCTTGAAGATCAACTTTGGACTGATTTCTGTAATTGTCACCCAAGCTTTATCATACGTCATTGCCCGCTGTAATAGTATTTTTTGATCGAAATGATTTATCGAATTTTCATTATAAAATCGAAGATTTTTATGTGTGAGAATAAATACCGTGGCTGTCGCGAGAGAATCCGAGAGCAGAGTACGATTAATATCGAGATCGAATCGCTGAATGCCGCCATTATAAAGCTCCGATCGCATCTTTTCCTCGAGTTATACATATAATATCGAAGCTTAACTTTGATTTCGACGATCGGGTAAACCGAACGGTTAATCGAAAAGGGGTGGGAGAAAGCTCTCGCTTTCATCCCCCTCGTTGCACCCTTGCCAACGTCCTTTCTTCTTTCGTCGGCCTCTTGTCGAGGAACTTTCTTAATTCGTGCGCGCGTCTCAATGGACTAATTAATATTGATGATTAAAAAGTGCTCTCGCGGGTAATCAATTTTCATTGGTATTAATATTCGCTGGTTCAAAAAGAACACTATCCCCCACCTCTCGGCCTGTCGGGTATCCCCGACTTTTTCATAGTCCTTTCGATTTAAGCACACGATGGAACGCGCCTTTAATTAAAATCGAACGACCATTTTGATCAAGCTTTGATCTCGCGGTAATTTCGCAGAATTATATTAGTCATACTTCTTCTTTCATCGAGCAGAATTTCTTCCTTTTAGTCGAACTGGTTGTGTATTCGTTCGATGTGTGTGTGTGTGTGTGTGTGTGTAGTTCATCATTAAATATTTGCAACATTTGCCGATATTGGTTTTCATTCATGATGCTGCCGCAAAGTTTTTTAATCACTGATTGGCCGGCTAACTATTTTTCATGTTGTTAAAAGAAAAAAGAAACGTAATGGCGTTTCATATACACAGCTGCAGTTTAATGAAGAGTAAACTTCAAATACAAAGTAGAAATTGAGTTAAAAAGTGATTGCATTTAGGTGAATGAAATAATTACTCGTGTTTCTCAAATATACATATATCGTTCGAAGTTTGTTTGAAAATTCGTAAATCACTCCTTGTTTCAATTGATCAATTAAAATAACGTAACAGGAAATTTCATTATAAAATTCTGTTTCATCAGAGAGTTAAATTCGGAATGTACTGAAACATTTCTATTGTAACAGCAGCTGGAAAGTTGTTCTTGCTTCGAAAAGGTATTCCTCCAATATTTTCAGCAGATACTATTTTACAATGCATACGTGGAAATGTTTACTAAAATGCTAATAATCAAAGGAAAGTCGTGTCATTACGTACTTTACATCATCATCGAACAAAGCAATTATTCAAATTATTTAAACTATTGATTTTCAAACATTTTTTTCACGGTTAGATTTATTCTTGCGAGGGTCTGGAAAGGAAACATAAGCATCCTGGGGTATGCTCTGGATTTAAAAAAGAAATTTTAAAAAAGCCATATCGAGAGAAAAGAAGCCATTAGCCATATTTGTGGGGAAAAAATCGTATAATAATAATCGTTAACAATAAGGGAATAATAGTTAGGGGATGTTCAGAAGTATTATCCCCGAGATCGAACTTTCCGTTTACGGATAGCGTCGCGATTGGACCGGCGATTCGGGGTAGTTAAAATCCCATATAGTTCTTGCGATTCCCCGAATGCGCAAGAAACTTGAACCCTCGTCGAAACAAGATTCCCCGAATCGAGGGTCGACGGTTTTGCCAACAGTCGAATGTTTCGCGAATTGTGAGTCATGTTCCTAATGACGCGGAACGACATTTCTTATCATTCGATAAGAGGATAAATTAATGTATTTAGTCTTACACGGGAGGTTGTCGAACTCTTAAATTCAAAAAATTATGAAACTGCACACCAATAAAGTTATGGTACAACCCTGATAAATACATTTTTTCAAGAGCTGATTTCATGCCTTTAACCTTCTCTCCGTGCACTGCTGTTCGAATGTGAAATTTAAATACTTAAAAAAATTGAATTATGTTACACATAGCATTCTCAGAAAATTTTTGTAAATTTTCCATTCGTCAGCTCTTTTTATTTCTGTTTTTGTCAGCCTAGGGTGCATTTGTTAATGCGAGAAGTGCAACAATAAAAAATAGGGTTGTATTGTGCTTAACTTACTCTACTTGTGTGCAAAGTTTTTTTCGAATTTGCAGGTTTTCTTGTTAGTTTGAACCTTTCGCTTGAGGAGGGAATCGAAATGCTGAGAATCATTAACACTAAATCTACCACGAGTGGTCAAATGACCCCTTCTCTGTATTTTTCATTTTACAATTATAAAAAATACGAATTTGCATGGAAATTGATTGGATAAATTTCTTTGTCCAAGCACATATTGTGTGAAATAAGTGCACAAAATCTCAATAAATAGAGCCTTGTCATTTTTGTGAGCTAAAACATTTATATCGCTTTTAGTGATCGGTAGGGTTAGTGGTAACATAACAAATTGTACGTTTACAGTGGACGTTTATTCGCAAAGCTGCGAATACTCTTGCGATCTACTTCTTCGCACCGGAAGAAAAATAACGTACGAAAGAAATTCGCTGGAGACTTTTGCGAGCCGCCTTGAAGCCCGTTAGGATAACAGAATCACGCCGCAGCGCGGCAATTTCGAGGGAAATCGGCGAACGTAACCGTTCGGCTAATCGAAAGCAAGGTATCGCTGGTTGCGCGAGCTAAATACAAAGCGATAGCCTAGTTATCGATTTCAAGCAGACGTGACCCGTGTACAGTATACACACGCACTGATCTTGCACGTCGGGGGTCCTCGAGGATATACGCATCGATATACAGGGTGAGTCACCTAACGTTTGCACATCAAATATTTTTATTGTTTTGAAAGTTACGTCAAATGTCTTAGGGACAAAGTTGAATGGTTGAATATTATAAAAATATTTGTTTCTATGTTATTTTTTTCAGATATCTCAAGATCACCTCTATTTTTTTTAAACGGAACCAACCCCTTTTAAACACTTTGGCCTGAATGACCTTAAGTAATTATAATCATCGAATTCCCAACGAAAGAGGCTATCATCGTAGGTCCTTAACACTAGGTTTACGGAGCACTAAAAGTGCTTCAACATAATTTTTAGCCATATTTTTTATAATATATACCCAAAGAAATAAATTTGTTTAATAGTTTCTCGTGAATTCATCTTTACAATCTCAATGTTCGTAAATTAAAAATATTAGAACCTAAACTGTAAACCTAATGTTAAAAAGGGGTGATCCCGTTTAGAAAGATGAAGACGACCTTCAGATTTCTAAACAAAAAAAAAATAAATATTTTTATGACATCGTGCGGGCCTCACTACCATTCACCTTGGCCTTCAGACATTTGACGTATCTTTGAAAACAAAAAAAGATGTTCGAGGTGCAAACGATAGGTGACTCGCCCTGTATACCATATTCAAGGGGATACTCGGCTCTCCTCGGGGGCAATGCTTTTTTATTCATTCCGCATTACCATCCCTCTTCCCGGGAAGCTTCGACTGGCCCGATCTCTTTCTCTCTCTCTCTCTCTCTCTCTCTCTCTCTCTCTCGCGGCTAACCTTGTTCCTTCGTTCTTCGCCTTCCACTTCGCAGCTTCGGCTAGCTTTTTACAGCTAGTCGTTAGGAGCCGGACCGCAAATGTCTCCGCATGAATTCTAATGTCCGACCCTTACTTCAATCCCCCTCACTCCCTTCAGAGACCTGGCCATCGTAGCCCCGGTAATCCCGGCCAGTTTTCCTCCTCGTCCTCCTGGGAAGTGTTCTAACCGCCCGGCACAATCCTCGCCCCACCCCGTAACACCATCCAACCCACCCCGACCCCTAACCCATCGTCCAACTACCGCGCGCACACCGCACAGTAGCCATCACCCTTGGAATGTACGCAAGTCCACCGGAGAACGAATTCCACGGAAGTCGTGTGAGACCCTGGAAAGCGTTTTGTCCTGCATTTTCATAAGACACAGAGTCGCCGGGCCGTTAAGGCTAATTGTTCTGCTAATTTACGAGGCTTGCACTCTTCCATGCTAACGAGACGCGGGCAATTAGCGCGCCCGCTCTCCCGCCCGTTCGATGCACCGATGCACAGGTGTGTGTTTTTTCGTTCGTTCGCACGGTGTTTGCTCGGTATTGATTCGCTGGGCGACGTCTTCGTGATTAATCCTCCCGGCAATGACGCCCTCGCGGATGACTTGACTGGATCTTCCGTTAAGGGACTAACCAGCGCTGGCGAAATGAGAGAAGCGATTTTTCAAAGCGATATCCGAGGTTCACGTGATTTTTTCTTTTGGAAATTTCTTTTACGCTACAATAAAAAATTTTACACTCTCCAGATAGCACGGAGACGTCTTAAAGACGTCTGTCGTTGGACATTCAGACGTCTTAACCTCTTGGCTACTGTAGACGCCTATAGATGCTTAGAAATTTTACGTTTGTGATACCGAGGCCTATAGGCGCTCGACGCAGTTTGGCTTTCTGACACGGAGGGCACCTATAGGCACCGCGACAATTATATCGATATTTAGTCCCATAAGTTCTCGGCGCACATCGTAACTCAATTCCTGCCGTTATGGTACGATCGGTGCGTATCAAAGTCTGCCGTAGTCAAGAGGTTAAAAATGTCTCCAACGGCTTCCGAACGTCTTGTGAACGTATCTAAGGCCGCGATCACAGTGAACCCGCATTCGTCCGACGTCCGTCATTTCAAATGTGTGGGTAGGTCCGTCTGTGAGACCCTTTTGGTTTCGACCAAATCGGCCGTACCGGCACCAACACATGCCTGGAAACGTCGGACGAAGTCGGGTCCACTGTGATCGCGGCCTAAGACGTCTTTTGGACGTTAAACAGACGTCTTATATCACATAAAAAAAAGGTAGACGTATGCCGGGCGCGAACCTAGTACAAGCCAGGTCTACAGTCGAACACTTAAGGATACGGATATAGTTGAGCGGCACAGATTGAGAATAGTGGCGAGGTGAGCGTCGCGGCAAAATCAAACCAATGAAATCAAATGCGACTGGATATAGTAGAGCTGTGTGGAGACCTGTGACGAGGCGGTGTATAATGGCGGTGGACATACGAATATCGGAGAGCGGCGCAGTTCGAGGATAGCGGCGAGGTGAGCGTCGCGGCAAAATCAGACCAATTGGTTAATTACATTAATGTAATCAAATGCGACTGGATATAGTAGAGTGGTGCGGAGAGCTGTGAGCAAGGCGGTGTATAATAGCGGTGCACATGGAAACAAAAATGTTTGTTTCTGATAGCGGAGAAAAATATTTTCAGCCAACATTAGTTTTCGAAGTCTTCGTGACGACATTTCGATACATAATAAAGAAAAAGTAGCTTGCTTGTTCCTCATTGCTATCCGCTTCACTATAAACGCGCTCCGCATCGCTCTGCTCACCGCTAACGCTACGCTCACCTCGCCGCTCTCATCGCCGCTCCACTATATTCTTGTACTAACGCGCTGACACAACCGGTCTGATGGAGACATGGTTACTACTTTCAGATGTAATGCCGCAGTAAAAATACTAATCAAGTTGATTTCATTTTTTAATTTTTCCTGTGAAGTGTTCAAGGTTTATCAGTGCCAAATAGACTTATAGAATAAATGAAACGTAACAAGTTTTTCGAGCAGAAAACGCGGACTTAAAAATCTGAAGAAATTCATAAACGAGACTTATAACAATACACAAAATAAATTACTATAAAAGAAGAAAATTACTATAAAGAAAAGAAAAATACTATAGGTTAGGTTATTGTTCCGCAGTAAAAATACTAATCAAGTTGATTTCATTTTTTAATTTTTCCTGTGAAGTGTTCAAGGTTTATCAGTGCCAAATAGACTTATAGAATAAATGAAACGTAACAAGTTTTTCGAGCAGAAAACGCGGACTTAAAAATCTGAAGAAATTCATAAACGAGACTTATAACAATACACAAAATAAATTACTATAAAAGAAGAAAATTACTATAAAGAAAAGAAAAATACTATAGGTTAGGTTATTGTTAATTATTCCCTTCAGGGTTATAATTCCATTAACAATGCTCCACCTTTTTCCACCTTCCATTTATTTTATTTTTTATTAAATAATGTTCATCGTATTGTACCTACAGTTTATTAAGGTTGATTCCGAACCATCCCGGTGTGTCGCGTTTTTTTGTATCACTTGAAAAAAAATCTCACAGGTGCCGGGGGGATTCGAACCCGGGATCAAAGAATACTATATATTGTTATATTAATTTTGACCTATTAAACATATTAATTAAGAAAAAAATGTCTATTTTACTTCTGTTATTTGTTGCTGTAGTCCGCGTGAGTTGAAACTCGCGGTCATTACGTGTGACGGAAAGAGATGCGTATTGATACGTTAGGGCGAGCGCCTATAGCGCGAACGATCGCGATAACGTGCAAAATCCTTTTTGAATTAGTCAGTCGCGAACGAGTAGTCAACGAGTATAGTCTGCGTGACATAAGCTGTAATATTCATCATATACGTATTATTGTTAAACGTGTGATTGTCATATCCAACAAGATCCAAATATATATTGTTTGTATCATTTACGTTGATTTCACAAACAAATTCCAACAGTTGCAACTCAAGTAAAAATTTTTTATTTTTTATAAAGATCCGCTCTCTAGCTCTTAACTATTATTATATATATTTCATTAAGGTATTCAAAATATATAAGGAAATTCGAATATACATATGTATTAAAATATGTCTCACGCGTAAGAAGTGAGTAATTTAGTCCTACGGATGTCCTTAGAACGAAAAAAACGAATGTCCCTGGGACGTCCGAAATTTAGTCCTACGGATGTCCTTAGAACGAAAAATAAGGATGTCCCTAGGACGTCCGAAATGTTGGCCCCACGGACGTCCCAGGGACATCCGCAACGGACATAGAACGTATGGACGTAAACGGGACATAAAACGGACGTCCTAGGGACGTACGGTGCTATCTGGGATAGTATATTGACAGTATGTACAACTTACATTTGTGTTAACAATAATTGCAGATGAAAGTACATACCTCACGCTTCAATGTCCATATGGAAAATTTGATGAAGAAAATAGGATGAACGGAATTACCTCGTCAACAATTCTGGCGCAAATGACTGATATTGGCCGTCCGAAAGATAACATCACTTTGCATATGCGCACCAACTACTGTGTTGCGTTTACAAAAAAAATGCTCACGCTAAATTGTGAGCTGTTTCTTAGAGTACGTTATGGTGGTATTTGTCATTAGTTTAAAGAAAATATTTATATCTATTTTTGTCGTCGTAGTTTAATTATTTGGCTTTAGGTGCGTCGCGAGCTATCTGGGTTATTGGATCAATTCACATGAAATTTTGAAGCAGCAATCTTCATGAAGCGGATTTTTTATTCGTGCTTTTCTCTCTTTCTACTGGAAAATGAAGCCAAAATTTTGATAAAAAATTACACACTTGTAATAATTTTTACAACAATTTTATTTTGTGCTAGTGGATAAAACCCTTGGTTATTCCTATGCATTTTTGTTTTCTCTCGAAGAGTTTTAAGAAATTTTTAGGACACCGGTGATCAGCCGGACACGTGAAATCCCATTGGAGTCCCGGACCTCCAAGAATCCTGAAACTCCCGGAGACCTTTGGGAGACTCGGAGCAGCAAAAACTCGGAAATCTCAATTGGACTCGAACTTTGAGAGTTGCTTAAATTTTCTGAATTCCGGGAATCGTGATGCTTCCTCGGATTCTGTGTATGTGTGTGTGTGTAATTTAGACTTCTTTGAACACCGAGAGACATTTGGATATTGTGTCGTTCGCGAAGAAATGTCGAATTGTGTCCAAAATATTTCAACTCTTCTTCTCCGATAATTGGACGGCAAATCTTTATGCAAATTAAAGTGTTTTTGTACGTCAATTACAACAAATTGGAGTGAAGTAGAAATTGATTTCCTTTGTCAATATGTTTAATAGGTTGAAAATAATTTTAAATTAAATTTTAAATTTAAATTTTAATTTCAATTTTAATTTCAATTTTTAATTTTAAATTACACCTATTAATTTTTCTCTAATAAGATGCATAAAATTCGCTATCTACTAATAATAATTTAAAAAATAATTGAATTCATTAAATAATTGCAGAAATACTTGTAAAAAATCACCCGTTTTTAAACGGCATAAAACGTGCTGTGTTTAATGTTTAAAATACAAGATTATTAAATATACAGGGTGTCTCCTAACATGACGACTTAAAATAACTCGTAGGTTATGCGGTTTACGAAAAAATGTTTGAAATAAAAGTTGCATGATATCTAGGCGGACATACAATGCTCTAATCAGTGTTTTATTACCTTGCTTTTTTAGCGAGATAGTAGAGTCACCTTCTGTTTTTTAAATGGAATGTCCTATTTTTTATATCATAGATCGATAGAGTATCAAATTCTGAGTATAAAAGTGTTGACCTTCATACGTCCTAAACCTAATAGTTAATGAGATATTAGCAATAGTTTGATACGTGTAAAATCATGTCGAAAGATCAATGTCCGCGAGTGATTCGCGAAGAAGGCAGTGTTTATCTGACAATGTATATCTGACAAACTACTGCTAATATCTCATTAACTATTAGGTTTAGGACATATGAAGGTCAACACTTTTATACGCAGAAATTGATATTCTATCGACCTATGTTATAAAAAATAGGACATTCTATTTAAAAAACAGAAGGTGACCCTACTATCTCGCTAAAAAAGTATGGTAATAACAAACAGATCAGAGCACTGTATGTGCCCCTAGATACCATGCAACGTTTGTGTCAAACATTTTTTCGCAAAACGAATAACCTACAAGTTATTTTAAGTCGTCCTGTTAGGAGACTCACCCTGTAATTATTAGATTCAATTATTCACGGCGAGATGTTTTTGCATAAGGAGCCGAGCGCGACCATAAGCATTCGATTAAAAAAGGAAAAAGTCCTCGCACGATTGTCGGTGTGTGTGCGTGTGTGTGCGTGTTACAATCGATACGTGAATACCATGAGGGATGACTCGCTCGGTTTCTCATCGGCGGTGGGCAGAAATAATTTTTCGCAATTTTTTATGCTTCCGACCGGTCGATCCGTTCGGAACGATAAGGGCTCCGACATAAATCGCGCAACAGGGATCGCAGCTGTGTTATCGAGCCGGCAACAGTGCGGGTGGCCGAGCGAGTCTGATAAAGTTCTGTCATTTTTATCGACGAGTCGGTCGCAGGTTCGTTAAAAAAAAAAGAAAAAAAAACGATTTGACTGGTCGGCTCGTCAAACCGAATTATCGAGCGGGCCCGGGGACGAGTGGCTGTTTATACCGAGGCGTAAATACCGGCCGGCGAGCTGCCTTTTTGCGAAAATTTCTGCACCCAGCATGCCCCACACTCCTCCCTTCCCCTCCCCTCCTCTTTCATCGCGTCGTCGACCACCGGCCATTCACATTTACGGGGCGCATTTTCATAAAATTTTCGTTCACGGTTAATACCTCTCTCCTCGCTACGCTACGGCGTAACTCGCACTAATTTTCAACTCCGATGTTCGCGCGAGAGAAGAAAGTAAGGAAGCGGAAGAGGAAGTTGAGGCTAAGGAGTTTACTTAAGGAGGAAACAACTCGAGACCGTTAAGTACCGTCCTCCTTCGTCTTTCTTTTTTTCGCGGGGCGGGGGCAGGTGGGGGATGGATGGACGGTTTTACATGTGGTTCGCAAATTTACTTTTTCTTTAAGAATACCTCGGGTCGAACGCGAGACCACCGGAAACGCGATTGCCGCCGCGAATATTGAAAATGTCAAATGAATTACTTCCCGTGAAATATCGCGCTCGAAGGAATCGAATTTCAACGAGCGCGCACGAACGATCGAAAATATTGTTACACGTGCCTCTGTCGAGTATTAAATATTTACGCTGAAAGATTTTCGACTTTGGACGTTGGAAATTCTTTTTTAATTATTTCGATAACTAAAAACTTTATGATCATTTTTTTTAGAGAAACAGTTGAGTTTTAACCCGCGGTTTATTCCGCAAATATTGTCCCTGCGATTAGTAGAATGAGATGAAATGGAAAAAAATGTATGAACTTTTGACCATAAAATTAATTTTTTAATTACACCCTGTACATCAGCGAAAGAGTTTACGGCGATAGCTTGATCAGAAAAAGAATTAACTCGCTGAAATTGGAAACAAGAACAACCATAGTAACGATCGTGGTTACGTCCTATGGCTGATTTGTGCACGCTAATTTTACTTACAGCGAATTTAATCAATTGGTGCAGATTAAACTTTGCAAAGGAATTGAAAATCGAGAATGATTTTTAATTGTTGAGAATTATTTTGTCTGACATTATGTGATAATAAAATTTGTTGCTATTTGTACGATACTGAAATTGTGAATATTTCACCGAATCTGTTTTTTCCGTTTTTTCCTCGAACAAAAACAGAGTCGGAATTACCAGACGGAAATGGATGAGGTACGCGAAGGCAAGATTTATTTCTGTTACCGGTAATTGTAAGACGACCATTTTTCTCTGCACTTTCCGAACGATTTTTTTCCTGAAGACGTGCTTCCGCGTTTCCAATGAAGATAAACGTTTCGCGGAAGACTCTGTCGTAATACACTTTCACCGGTTAAGTGTACATGTATCGACACTTCGTTAAATATTCTTCAACAATATCATCCGGCAATTATAGCGAGCAATTTGAAATTAAACCAGAATTCCAGCCATACAAAATCCTAGTATCAGAAAATTTATCAGAGAATACATTACTCTCTTTCATATGACAATTTATACATACAATGGACGTGTCAATTGAAATGTCAGACATTAAAACCGTGCGAACGTAAAAGTTTCTGGTGCCAATCGATATGACATCGAACTCTTGATCAATGTCATTAAAAAGGTTCTATTCATTCTAGTAATTAGGATTATTAATTTTGAATAATCTCGAATTCCATGGAAATTTTTTAGTTGAAATTCTATGTTTAAACGATATAGCGTCTGTAGAAATATTTTTACAAGATACTTCTTCGACCTAGACATTTCTACCAAAATCAGAAATGATGTTCCCCGAAGTTTACCTTTGAAGTTTACGCTCAACATTTTCACGCGTGCAAATACACGTTGCGATTTCAACCAAATTTCAATATCAAATAGTGCCTAATAAATAGATCAAAGTAAATTCACATTTAACGTGTAAATTGTGACTGCTGTTGCGCCGCTTCAGTTATAAAATATCTGTTATATAAGAAATAATTTCATCTAATATTATCTAATATCAAACCTACCGAGCACTAAAAGCGATAAGCTCATAAAAACGACAAGGCTCTATTTATTTAGATTGTGTGCAATTTTTATCTCAATGTATGCTTCTATAAAAATATTTATCGAATCAATTTCCATGTAAGCAATTTCATAATCTCAATAATTGTAAAATGAAAAATAAAACCCTTCATTTTTTGAAAGGCAGTGGTAGGTTTAGTGTTAAACAAATTATGGATTACAACATCGATATATGAATTCGAGATTCATATATTAAAAAATATTAGTTTTATTGTATTTTTATTAAATAAATTGGAAATAAAGGTGTGCAAAAGAATGCGGAATTCTAGAAAAATTTTCTATGAAAAAAAGATCAGGTCGTTATACTAGTTTACTTAAATTAGGTGATTCATATAGTAAAAATAATTCTTCTACACGATACAAAAAAATATTACGCGAAATTATGGAAATTTTACTTTGATGTCGTCGAATTTTTGTTAGATATAAATTCCGCGATTCTTCGTACTCTCTTCCGTGCTCTCCGCTGTAGCAACCGTCATCTTTTGTTGCCCTTCAGCAACAGGGGACATTCGAAAAAAGGGTGAGGGTGGCGGCGAACATCCATGCGGAAGTTAAATTACTGGCGAGGTGGTCTCATGGAAATGAACACGAACAAGTTCCATGTTTACCGTGGGGTGGGGGGTGGGGGTAAAAGTTTTCGACAGAATTTGGTCTTTCGGCAATGGCAAGCAGTACATTCAAGTTTCACCGCGAGGTCTAAGGGCTGTTGACGCGCTCAGAAATGCGTTTTCGAGATGAACTCGCTGTGTGCTACGCGTCCTCCCCATAACTTCCGTTGCACTGGAAGAAGACGGTAGCCAGGTTCGGAAGTGTGCCGAAAATTTTCCAACCCCTTTACCAGATAAAGGATATTGAAAAACTCCAACACCGACGGGCTTTGTCAAATCCGCGAAAGTTCCTTCGCTTTTCTTGCTTACTTTTCACGCGCTTTGTTTTCGTTTTCAATGTGCTCCGCGTCAGGCACGAAACTTTCTTTCCTTTTCTCGTTCACTTTGTCGCAGATGTGGTCGCTTTATCTCGTTCTTCTTTTTCTGGTGATCTCTGTCGCGTTCCACTGTGCATCAAACTCGCCGTAAACCCTTTCGCTGATGCACAGGGTGTCGCGGTCGTAGCCAGATCCTCGGTTTGGCGGAAATGAAAAAAGCTGTCGCAAAATTAATTTGAAGGTGAATAGGTCAACAATTTCTTTCCACTGCATCTTACTCTACTGATCGCAAGGATAAAGTGTGAGAACGAAACCATGGATTTCTTAAAAAATTGTGATACTGATTTTATTCATATTATATTTACATGTACATATTACATTTGCAATACACATATAAACTCCACCTGACTACTGAAAATATACAGGGTTGGTCGCCACATTTTGCCATCTAGATTTACGTCGTTATTATTATGCATAGCAAACAATGTTTCAGATGAAGTTGAATGGTTTTGAGAGGAGCACATTCTGATGGTACATTTTTTTTAGGTGGACGTGTGAAGGACATATGAAGGTCATTAATGTTTTTTTAAATGGAATCATATATTTTTTATTGCATCAGCTGATGCTCCTTCATATTCTCTGCAAAAAAGTATTAATCTATTTGTGTAAAAAAATCATTAGTTAGGAGATATTTTAATTGTAATGTCTACTTTAACTTTTAATATTTACAGAATAATTCTTGCTCTCCTACTACATTATCACATTATCATTTTGAAATTAGAATTAAAATATCTCCTAAACTAATGATCTTTTTACACAAATAGATTAATACTTTTTTGTAAAGAATATGAAGGAGCATCAGCTGATGCAAAAAAAAATATGATTCCATTTAAAAAAACATTTATGACCTTCATATGTACTTTACACGTCCACCTAAAAAAAAAATGTACCATCAGAATGTGCCCCTCTCAAAACCATTCAACTTCATCTGCAACATTGTTTGCTATGCGTAATAATAATTATGTAAATCTAGATGGCAAAATGTGGCGACCCACCTTGTATATAAAATCAGTTGAATATCTAAAAAAGCTGTCGCAAAGTTAATTTCAACGTCAAAAACGACAACAATTTTTTTTCTACTGCATCTTACGCTAATGATCCCAACGATAAAGTGTGCGAAAGAAACCATGGATCGAAACTCAACCATTGTCTTAAAAAATGATGATACCGATTTTATTTATATTATATTTACATGTGCATACATATATTAATTTGTAATAATTAAAACTAACAAGTAAACTCCAACTGAATACTGAAAATATAATATAAATAAAATCAGTTGGATAATAAAAACAACATTACCAAAGCTTTTTGAGGGAGAACGTTCGAGTTTTGTCCGATGATTCCTTTTGCATTTTTTATCCCTGTTTTGAATAGAACACGATGCAATCGAAAAAAATTGTTGACCTTTTTGATCTTGAAACTGAAGATCCACGGAAACCACTAATTTCTCGTTTCACGTGAAATTGATCGAACCGAAATTTCTCGGTTCGTTTAGTGGCGGCTCCTCTCGCCGCGGAACCCCGAATTACTCGCCGGCCAAACAAGACAGACGATGTTCCATCGATATTACATCGGCACTGTATTACATCCATTAAAACGGAATTAATTGAAAATGCCGCTTGTGTTTCGCGGGCAGGACAAATCGTTGGATCAACGGGGCCTGTAAACATAATGCGGGGGGTGCGATCGATGAAACAACCATAATCCGAAATATTCCCCGATAATAATAATCCGGAAATTTAACAGAACAAATCCTGGGACGGCGAGAATTTACGAGCGTGGCCCTGCCTCAATATTTCGTTTATTCGTAATCGTTGCTGGATAGCCAGTTTTATCGATTTCGTTTCGACGCAAAATGGCCGCGAAATTTACGTTTTATAATTCACCGAAGTTCATTCGCCGGCCAAATTGGCACGACTAGCACGCCGTATATTACCGGTGGTTCCGTATAATTTCTTTTTTGCTTTGTTCCATGTACTCCCCTTTTCCCTTTCTTCCTTCTGTTTTTTCCTCGCCGGGCCCGTTAAGTTATTTATACGTATCGATGTTTTGTTCAACCTGTTCTGCACTCGCATAAAACGCGCCGCGCGCGCGCGCGCGCGTGTGGAAACAATTATCCGATTCGCGATTGAACGTTCTATGAATCGAGTATTTTGTACTCGTAATCGCGCGACCGAAGTCAAGCGCACGGCGCGGTCCCGTCGAACAGGGTTTATCGATTAGAAAATTTCAAATTTCAATTACTCTTCGGTAGCTCGGAGAAAGTTAGCCGGAATTTAATTTAACATCGTTTCTTATTTTGCTAGAGCCGGTTGCGCGGGAAATAAATTCTTCAAGCTTTTCTAGAAAAATGTAAATTTCTTGCGAGATATTAAATTCTTGCACACGAAACGATATTTAAGATCGTGTAACATCTTCGTATGTAATACACTGAATGATTTCTTTATGTTGCAAAGTATCCAAAATGATTGAAATAATAGTTTTGAAAACATTTAGACAGCGGATCTGTGCAATCATATATACTTAATTTTTATTAAATAAATTTCTTTTAATTTTCAGAATTAACTTATTGGAATAGTGTAACCGTTGATGCTGGCACTAAATTTATCATTACTTCATTTAATCTCTTACTCAAACTTTCATTTATATATAAATCTAATTTTTACATATATAATATAAATTTTTTAGATTTACATTACTTTAATAAATCTTATTTACAAACAAATTTAAATAATTAATTTTTAAACTTTAATTATATTTTCTTAAAGCAGAATTGCAACGAACCGGAGTGTAATAAATATTTATTTTCTTTCTTAACACATTGTTGTCGGGACACGTAAAAATACGTTTTTCGCAAACTGTGAGTAGAGCACGGATCACGTACTTATACGTTTTGTATAGATATGTGGTAGAATAACTATACTCAGTTATACAGAAAATGCCTTTATTTTTTATAATAACGATGAAGAATACATTCTAAGATAAGAAAATAATAGTTTAATAAAAAAAATTCAAAGCCTTTTTTTATAGTGATTTTTTTATCAATTTTATAAATTACTCGCTCTAGCCATAATGCACTGGCACAAAACGCCCGACCACAACATGTTAATATGTTTAACAGGTTCCAAATAATATAACAGTATTTTGAAATTCGTCAAACATTTTTCACGTTTTCAATTACCATCACTCGTTTTTCTCGTAAACGCATAAAATCCGCTGTATAGTTATAAGTAGTTAATGAAACTCATTATTAAATTCCGCGATTACCGGTGAAAAATTCGGGAAATTCTAAGTGGCTCTAATTCGTCATCCGTCTCCACCATTTTGTCCAGCACTGTGGATTGCACATTTGTCGGGTCCAATTAAAGACAGCGTACACGTGTGTGTTCTCTCTCTTTTTTGCTGGGAGTGTACGTGCTGAAACAGTTGCCTCGTCGCGTCGGCGCCGTGAATTATATTGAATAAGAGGTCTCGGATAATCCGGGACGAAAATAATCGTTCGTTATCAGCGTTAAGGTCAGTGGTACTAGATGGGGTGGCCGCTAATCAGACTGCAATATCGAGAGGACAACGAACCTGAAACGAGGGGTGGGGCGAGGGGTACGGAAAGAAATAGAGCGAAAGACGAAAAGGTGGTAAATGGGTCGAGAGAAAGGCTGGAGAAGCAGTAAGAGCAAAAATAGAGACAGTAAGAGAAAGGGGGCCCCCGTACGTGGAGAGTGTGAGGGCGGTCCTTCCAATAGGATTAACCCTCGTCCCGTTAATCCTTTTATTGGGGCGGCAAATCCTGCGACAGGTCACGAAAGAGGGTGTCTGCTAGACCTGGGATCCGCGGCCGGATATCCAACGCGATAGAGACCGGGACACGAACCCAAGTATATCGAAATCGCTACCAGACTCGATGGTCTAACGATTCCGATAACGGTCTTATAAAGGATCTACGTATGTCGAACGATAGCGAAATTTTCGATTCCGCGTATCGAGCGTACAATTCCAACAATAATTTAAGTGTCCCACTACATTCCCAAGTATGTTCCACGAGGTCACGCAAAAGTACCCTTTACATACCCAAATGTTCACCGATGGCTCTAAATCCAAAGAGGGATGTGGATGTGCTATTATCTTCCCTAATAGCTGTAAATTATTCAAACTCGAAGACTTTGGCTCTAGTTTTTTATTGTGCAGCCTATTATGGCTATTATACCTGTTAGCGCCAATATGTTTTAAGCCGAGTTAAGGTCGGACGCTTAGGCAACCTGTAGTCCGCGTGAGTTGAAACTCGCGGTCATTACGTGTGACGGAAAGAGATGCGTATTGATACGTTAGGGCGAGCGCCTATCGCGCGAGCGATCGCGGTAACGTGCAAAATCCTTTTTGAATTAGTCAGTCGCGAACGAGTAGTCAACGAGTATAGTCTGCGTGACATAAGCTGTAATATTCATCATATACGTATTACTGTTAAACGTGTGATTGTCATATCCAACAAGATCCAAATATATATTGTTTGTCTCATTCACGTTGATTTCACAAACAAAATCCAACACAACCCTTAGGCTCGGTAGGATTTATGGTAGGGTCTTCGCCTACGTGAGGCCCTGAATGAGAAAGAGTACCGTAAAACAGAACAGAGGGGATGTTTTATTGCAAACAGATGAGGGAAAGTTTAGAGAGGTAGATAGCCTAACTCTCCCTCGCCTAAAAAAAATGGGGACCTTGGGCCTCGAGGATCTGGCCACGGAGTGGGGAAGGCGAGGGTGCTCTCTGATAAGGGGACTGCGATTGACCGCTCACCACTTACCCCAGAACCTTCGAAGTGAACAAGTCCTAATCTGGCATATTATGGACTGTCCAATCCATTAAAAGCGCTCAAGATTCTTTTATAATCTTCACCGATTCCGTCAGTGTACTAGAGAGTTTATCCAGCCCGGAAAACCAGGACCCCATTATCGTACACATCTTCAATTCTTCTTACTAAAGCACAAAACAACAACAAAGAAATTATATTTTCCTATATTCTGCGGCCATGAAGGCCTCTAAAGAGATACAGACTGTCTCTTTTCCTACACAGACATGATGAAGCAAATAAAAAGGGAAATAAGATCAGGATGCAAGACAAGATGGACTAGCTTTCCCCCTTCTAATTTTTTCTCGATAAGACAGGACGTACTTGTAAATGACTGCCCCCCCCTCTTACAAATAGAAGAGACCAAGTAGTTCTCACCCGACTACGTATTGGGCACACTAACCTCACACACGTACACAGGATATTGAAAGATGCCCCGTCCCTATGCACTCGATGTATTATTTCACTCTCGATTGAACATATTATACTGCCCCCTCTTTTCCCTCCAAAACCGGCTATCCCTAACAATCTAAGCGAACGCCTCGATAACGTTAACAATTTAAAGCAAGTTGTCTTATTCCTCCAGTTAATAAATTTACACAACTCTTTGTAACTACAGCAGTTAGCAAGATTTCGACATTGTAAATACATGTATTAATCCTAGTGGTCGCTAATGACCTCGATGTTGATGCGACTGATATAAATAAACAATTAAAAAAATTAATAATTTAACAACACACCGATTCTCCGGATTGTGCGCGCCCCTGGACATCATCCGCTTAGAGAATTCTAATCAGGAGCAAAACGTGCTCGCCTCCACCTATGCTCGCCAGGTACACAACTCGTTTGCGTTGGTACAAGATACAGGCAGCGGACAGTTTAATTTGAACGCACGGAATATCTCTGACACGAAACGCTACATGTGCACGTGAAATATCGATATCACTGATCGGAGTGTTTGATGAAATTTTTGCGCACGATACATTGCCGACATTGTCGCCGCTTCCGTGAATAATTGTTCGGTAAAGATTGATTCTTTTCGAAATAGTGCACACGTTAAAACGTTAGTGTCGATATAGATAAGGACACAGAAAGTTAAGGGTGTTCGAATTTCCTCGAAACTAGAGGGTATATTTGACAGTCCAATTATTCCTAAATTCTCATGTTTCGAATTGGAAAATTGGTTATGGAAAAATACTTCGAAAGAGATCGATCTGTTTGCAATTCTTCTAATTTTTTCAATTTGTAATTATTGAGATTGCAAAAATGCACCCATTAGGAACAATATTTATTTTTTTGGGTATGTTAGAAAAGGAATGGTTGGATAGATCAATTTTTGTTATTCTTATAAAGGTGCATTCATTAGAAACAATGTAACAAATTAATTTTTTTCGGTATGTTAGAAAAGGAATGGTTGAATAGACACATTTTTTTTATTTTTATAAAGATGTATCCATGAAAAATGGAGAAACATAAAAGTAATGGCTAAAAATTTTGATGAAAAATTTTTTGTTATTTTTTTGGAGGGTTATATATTACAAAACTAATGGTTAATAACAAAATTTGTATTTTTACAAAAATGCATCCATGAGAAATGATCCAGCAAATTAATTTTTTCCGGCATATATCATAATATACAGGGTGTTAAAAAAAACCATTCAATATTTATATGGTGTATAGTACACACTGTGCTGAGCAAAAGAGCCTTAGTAAACATACATCAAAAGTTCAACCGTTTCTGAGATATAAACATTTTTGTTTGCTAGCATTATGATTGACTTACTTGCTTCCATCGCGTGCGATGCTTACTTCAGTATTTACAAACCGCGTTCTGAATGTCCTCATTCAAGTGCCGGTAGTAGACTTCATCCGGAATTAGTCAGTTGTGTATCGGCGATTATGGATCTTATTAGTGTTACACAGTTACAAAGTATCGTGCTGAAAATGTCAGCGTAAAATGTTAGTAAACAGAAATGCTTATATCTCAGAAACGGTTGACATTTTGACTTATGTCTAAGGCTTTTTTACTCAGCATACTGTGTTCTACATATACACCATATAAATATTGAATGTTTTTTTTATCACCCTGTATAATTTTATAATTTATAAGTGACGTATTCAAAATGCTTAATGTTATACGAAACACCCGATATATAATAGTAGTCCAGTTAAACAGATTTTGCGAGCCATCTATGATATTATTGGTGATGTAAATTTGCTTTCTTGTAGCGGAGTACGTAGAGGTAATATGAAGGTCAAATTTTTCTTTTTAAATTGAATCGTATATCTTTAAATGCACCGAGCAATGCAAAAAATATAGTAAGACAATTATGGTAAAAATCCATTAGTTCAAAAGATGTTTTATTTTGTATTGATTAAATAATTTAATCGGAATAATTTGAATAGCTTCCGAATTAATGGTTTCTAGCCCTAAGTGGCGTTAGCCTTTTATAGAAGAAATGGCTAAAAATTTATATTAGATAAATTGTTGTTATTTTGATAAAATAATTTTGCAGTCCTCAGCGAAACTAGCGTTAATGAAAAATTTAATATGTAGAGTGAAATAATCTGTCCGAGATGCCAGTTCCCGTAATACGTTAGAGTAGCGGTGGTCGCACGTCAGTCTCCTTCGAAGTACACTCCCTCGACCAAATCATCCCTCCCCATCTCTTAAAACGTCGGGGCGGTATGGGGCAACTGCGGCGTAACGAAAGGATTAAAAAGGGAGAAATGACATATCAGTCGGATATCTTGGGATCACGGAGCTTTCCATGGAACGGTGCATCCGTTCTATCTCGATAGTCTCGATTCAAGGAAATATCGATCACGGAGGCGGCATGCACTCCGGTAAAAGGTCCTCGCACGAGTACCAACTGTAAAAGGCTTCCCTTATCGAGGGGGCTGTCTCACGGTCGGTCGCTTGGAAATACGCCGCAGCGCCGCGCCGCGCCGCGCCGTAGAGATCGAAGGATAAAGTAATTCCGTTTAAATGCACGAGCCGAGCTTTTTCTACCTTCGACGAGTCCGGCTCTCGTCGCGGAAACGAAGGGAACGGGAAATACACGCAGGTAGGCAGAACGAAACGACGGACATGCATTAGCAGCTATCGGAAACGGAACCGGAACACACTGAAGGCCGGCCGCGTGATAAATAGGAACAGGAAGGACGCGCTGGGACGGGTCAACGTATCTGCAGGCCGCGATGCGGATTCAGAGCTGTTCGATTCACCTCGAAGAACCGATTCGATATCGAAATTGCGAGAATCGACTTTCTTAAAAAATACGAATCCACGTGAAAAGAGTTTTACCAAGGGAATCTTTCTGCGAATCTTTATGTAAAATTGTCTAATTGTACGAAACAGCAGTTAAATGCATTTTTTAATCGTTTTAATAACTTTAAAATATTACCACTATAAAAAAAATATTCTTCTGGATTTATAGTTTCGTATTTGACTAATCCATATTTGTTAGAAATGCATAAGTTGCGAATGTCTCTCCTTAATTTTTGTGTATTTTAAATTTATTAAGATTATTAAGTTATTTTTGTCTCTCTTTAATTTAAAATTTTTGCAAATTTTAAATCAACAAATTGTTTATCACTAGACTGTGGACCTTCATGTATTAATGGCTTCTAAAATGTACGAAAATGTTCAAAAATTGTTACAAGATAAAATTCCACAAAATTCAGTACGATTTTTATTTATCTCAGATCTACAAACACAGCTACCACTGAAAATCAGATTTTATTTGCTCTCGCTTTCAAAAAATTTACCTACAAAAATTCAAAATTGCATAAACAGTGACAGTCTGTTTATCACATTGTACAGAAACGCGACTCGTAAAAATCGTTTTATTCTTACTTCGGTCAAAAAATTTCGAGAAAAATCGAACATCAGAGAATCGATTCGTACGATCGATCCGTTAACCGGAAGAATTGCTCCCTTTAAAAGATCGAACGAAAATCGCCTGATTCAGAGGCGCGCGTGCGCGCTGCGACAGGATGGTGTACACGCGAAGATAGAGATAAGCTTGTTGGATTTCGATCAAAAGAGGCGCATTGATTTCCATTTAAATGCGGACCGGTGACGAGACGAATCCTCCTTGCCGATCGGAACCTGGCCCGCGATCAAAAGACAAATTTTAGCCCCCTTTGATGTTCCAGCCGCGACGTCTGATTAACTTTGACTCTCGGAAGGTCAGGCTCTGGAAGACTCTGAAGGAAAACGCTGCTGGGATACGCTGGAACGTTAGAAAGAGTCGAATAGAAGTTTCTGAACGTGATGGGGTGCGAGGGAATCACTTGGAGATGATGGAACAGCAAGTAGAAATGTACGGGAGATTGTGGAATGATTTGCTAGTCGATTCTAGACAATTGTTTCTGCCACTTTCTATTTGCATGGTGACTTCCGTTTCTACAGATTTGGACAAATGAACACCTGATAAAGTATTATTTCTTACAACACACAAAATTTTACATTTTACCTACACTGATGGAATTAATTCTGGACACTTTGAATCAAAATATTCTTTATTTCATATTTGTGCAGAAAATGTACATATATTCTGCTATGCTAACTTGATACCGTGATATTTTTATTATAATCTATAATGTTTATACTTAATAGTTTCACATAATTTGGTTTGTTAGTGTTTTAAAATTTTACTTAAAAAAAATCAAAACTGGGTTGTTATTTTTGCGCAACGTCGCATGATGTGAATATATAATACTAAAATATAAATAAAACACAAAGGATATCCAATAAAATATTAATTTTTTTGTATCTCCGTTGATGCGTTGAAATTGTAATTTTAAACAATGATTAGAATGTAAAATATAAATGATTGTATATTAAATAATTTGAATAAATGCGAAATTTGAGTAATAATTCAAAAGTGTGCAGTATTAATTCCACTAGTGTATGTACAGGATGTGTAAAAAGTAATGGTCATTCGTTTTAGGACTATACCTCAGGATCGGTGAACATTTGTAAAAGGAACGTGCAACAAAATTGTTGTTAAAGTTTTTTTTATATCAAATTTTACATCCCGGTCTTCCATTAAGAAGTGTTATTTTAAGTTTTTAGAATTAACAATTTTTTTACAATTTTACTAATCACGCTTCAGAGACGAATCATCACGAATAAAAATAGCGCGATAATAATGTTTACCAAACGTTTATCAGGTTAGACGTAATTTCTACAGTCGACTAATACCGCCGATAACACTGCACAGATATCTTTTTTCGAAACTGTACAGCTAAAACGAATCCTAATGTTTTTAGCCGGGACTGTACGCATGCGATCGGACGCGATACGTGCTCGCAGGGCGGAAGTAACAAATTCAAGCCTGTTGCCTAGAAAGTTGTAAGAAACCGAAGGCAATAGCAAAAGAGCAGAGCAGAATCGGATCGGATCGGATCGGATCGGATCGGGAAAAGGGGAAGAAAAATCACGGGACATCGGTGGCGAGAAAGAGGGACTAATGGCGGAAGGGTAGAATGGCCCGGGGGAAAAAACGAATTCGAAAGGGGGGCCTAGCAAATAGAATGGCGTCGGCAAGCGGGCGGTTTTATCGTTAGCGATACGATCTCCGAATACGTCCGACCGAGTCGTTTGTCTCGAGGAAACGACGACACGTACGATCTTCCGCCTCCTCTTTTCCGGATAATTAATCTTCTCGAGATTTTTACGGCACGCGTTTGATGGCGCCGTGTGCGCCACCTGTTTACGCGGTCCAACTATCGTGTTCCCCGGTACGTGCGCCGTATTTTATTGGAAAACACGTCGCGAAAGGAACACTTTAAATTCATTATATTGTCACCAATACATAAACGCGTCGTTCGCGAACGAAAAATAAAATGCGAACGCCGTACGACTGGTAGTCCCGATAATAAGGATTCATACAGGCGGTGGAGGTGATGCTACATGAAAATGTGAGAACAAATTTCGGAAGAACATATTTTCATTCGACGCTTTGTTTTCGAGAAAATCGAGTTTGAAAATGCACGCGCTATTCGATAGGAATAACGGGTCTGACCATTGCCGACCTATTCTACTTCCTGCATATATTGTAGCACGCGAACCCGACTGATCTTTAAACTCGATTTTCTCGAAAACGAGGCGTCAGGCGGTAAAATTTTATTTCTTTTTTTCGATTCATTTTCACGTGCAGAATCGCCAACTGCCATTTCATAATTAATGGCACACCCTGAATTTGTGACTTAATTTAATATACGTATTTTGTCTTATTGGAAGACAACAGAGCAATATTTTATACGAAAGTTGACAATTTTACTCTTGGACGACCCTTATGGCATTAACACAATTTATTGTCCACCTCGAACAAAGTTCACTTAGCAAATGAACAGGTTGAAAGTTCAGCGTGTGTTCGTAGTCCACTGAACAGCGCTTAATACGAATTCGCGAAATTGAACGCATTGTTTCAATTACCGGAGCATTTGTTTCATTTCTACAAGTTTAACAAGCTCGCGACCGTTAATGTTGACGGATACGTGATCTACGAGGTTGCAATATTGCTACACAGTGTCGTAATTAATCAAACTTTTTCCAAACTCTGCAACAGTATCCCCGGTTGCATTGTAACAGTTGTTTTACGTTCATCCATGTATTTATGTAGCGACGATGTCAGATTTTATTGAAGTTTCCTCCTTTGATTGTGCGTACTTATAGTTTGTGCCTTCAATTTCATTGTTTATTATTCGAATTATAATTTAAAGCAAATATGAAAGAAGATTTTTGATTCTTACCATCTAATTTTATCACATTTCGTAAATCATTTAACAATCGACTAACACTGTCAAATTAGTGACTTTCTCTCTAATGTATTAATTAATTATTGCCTTACTAAATATCGTTAATTCATCTTTTTCATCATCATTATAATTAAATTAAAAGCTCTTTTATCGTGCAGTGAATAAATTCTTGCGTTTCACATAAACAGAAAAAATTTCTTCCATCGAGGTCGCAGAACAATAATTACGAAACCGTATGCTTTCGTGCCACTTGAATACATTTTATTTAACGACTTCGACTTAGGAGCTTAATGCTTTCGGATGTTACCACTAAATGCGACAAGAAAAGTATCTCCATGCAAAACTTCCGCTTCCTATCTCGCTGGACTTTAAACTGTATTTCGTGGAATCTCGGGGTTACGGTGAATTATTTTCGAGGTGGTGGTGGGAGAGAGGGAGGGGGGGATCTTGCAAGCTGCTCCCTTACGATAAAATTACGCGATAAAAGTGAGCACAGTAATGCCGCAGCTCCACTAGGAAATTCGATTTAGTCGCAAAGGGGTCAGCGGCCGAAATCCAAAATCTGTTTCTGCCGCAGTAACAATGTACCAGATAAGCACTCGAATGGTGGTCGACCGTGGGTAATAGAAAGGGACTACAAACTTGCAGGGGAACAGAATATAACAGCAAATGATAGTACAACTAATAGCAATAAATTGGAGCTCGCGTAGCCGGCGTACAATCAATAAAGTGACTGAACGTGGAATAGTCACAGAAATTATGTTAAATTTCTGGTTTACTCCAGTTTGATAGAATTAAGTTGAAAGCAAAGTATTTGTATAAAATCTGCAGTCGTCGTAGAAAAAACAAAATACTAGAATTAATTTCTTCTAGGTTATAAAATAATCTACTGCAGGCACGGACAACTTCTTCACCCTGTAGCTTCACAACTCCAACTACCAGTGCACCGGTTCCCCCACTTACTCCTATACACTCCTACTCTCCTCCCTACTATACTCCACAGGAATTGGGTGGGGAGAATCTAGGAGTAGAGAGTACAGTTTCAGCTTTCAGCAGATTTATTAATGCACTGTAAATTGAAAATATATTTTCGTAAACAATAATTTGCAATTCTTCCAAGCATCTGTTATCAATAGACTGTGGATCTTTATGAAAAATAAAAATCTTCAGCAGCGGTTGTGGGAAGCAGGAGACAAAAACTAATTCATTTCATTCCCTAATGGTTTTTCTTTTACACCGAAGACAACATGACACTATTCTTAGACCATTTTCTAATTTTTCCACTGTTTTATATTTCACCTAGCCAATTTCTTCATAAACGTGTAGCGACCAGCTGCCTACAGTAAAGGTAACATTTGCTGTGCAAATGCTGGAGAGGTTTTAGGACTCGTGCTACAATAGAGGTTATTTTTAAGGAAACTGTCCTGCAGGGTAATTAAGACATCTGGTAGGGTTGCTATTAGGTTTTTTATTAACGACAGTCTCAATAGCCGCGCGAAGAGTCATAAAACCTCGAGTTTCTAAAAGGCCCAAGTCGTCGGTACGGGAATCCCGCGAAGACGCTTAGGACCCGCTACCTGATGTTGCACATGGTGCATTGAGGGTGTTGGGGCCTCGTAGAAATTTCGTTACAAGGACAACTCGTGCCCCGTTACCCTCGTGAATTTTCCCCTTCTTGAGAAACGTGCACGAGGGTGGGAAGTCAAATTATGTTTTAGGAAGAGCAGTCTCTTCCTAGCTCTCAGTTGAGCAGTAGTTCCGACAATAAACATATAGAGTCAAGATCGTGAAATTGTATCTTTATTTGAACACGGCACCTCCCAACAAACGCATAAAAATCTGCTGTCTCCTTATTAGTATGTCTCGAATTTTTCAAATTTAAATCACCATAATCTCGCGCCAGTGTGTCGATCAGTAACATTCGAAGATTCGCTCGGAAACAATATCGTGTCTACCTACGTCTTCTCACAATTCTGAAAGAAAACAGGACAGAAGATTGCTTGCCTTAACGTCTTTCGTTCTTGATATCCGGCTTGTTTCCCGCGAGATGCGCCGTGAGATTTCCTTCTTGTTCGTCGCTCTATCTGTATTTTTATCGGAAAAGTTAACTCTGCGGGAAAAAAAGTGGGGTGGAGGTCGCAACAACTACGGGATGACACGAGAAGTTCCGCCGACTGCGGCATCGCGATCATTTTTAACAAACACGAAAACAGCAGGAAAAAAACTATTCGATATCGTGGGAAGCTGGCAACTCATAGGAATAGGTACGGGGTGGAGGTGGGAAAAGTCGATGGACATCCCCTTTCCCGACTTGTTTTATGGAAGATCAGCGGTGCGATAAGAAAGTGGCTGTGCCTGACAGGTTTCCGATGGCAAAACGACGAAACGGAGATGTAGAGCACCTGGTCCGCAGAGGAATGTGTTTTTAAACGGGTTACCTCGATCTGGCCGGGGAATTTTTCCACCGTCCACGGCGTTTCGGGAAATTCTTCAAAATCTTATGGTTCTCCACAGCGCCATTAACGTTTCTCGCTATACGAGTGTTTCCGAACGAGTACATCACAACCAGTTACGAATAAGCACCGCCTTTTCGGTATCCTCCCGTCGTCGTGCTGGTGCGTTTCGCCGCACCAACACCGTCTCAGTAGAACCACGCAGCCGATACAAAATACTGTCAATTAAACCACTAAATACAGTTGCAGTTATACCGTGTTTAGTGTCATTTTAATCGGCATAATGCCACAAATAAATTAGTGAAAGTCCCATTTAAAAAATAATGAAAAATAAAGAAGTTTTGTAATTGGATCAGTTCACACCGATATACCCAACTGTCCGACAGTGGTGGTTGATCTTAGTCTTAATCCGATACCGGGTTGGGTATATCAGTGTGAACCACTTCTAATCCAATTACAAAACTTCTTTATTTATAATATTGTGTAATAAAGATTGTATAATTGCAACTGTATTTAGTGGTTTAATTGACGGCATATTGTGCACCTCGCGGTTCTACTGAGGCGGTGCTGGTCCGGAGCTGCTACGTCCTAGTGTGCGTACATTTTGTCGAGTCTGTGCCGGTGCTGTGCTGCGGTTACTAAGTGTGCGCAGTCACGTTGAAACTACAAAGAAGAAAGTGAAAATGCTGCCAGTGGTCCGGTGCTGGTGCGTGCTAGTGTGCGCCAACCTTAATCCAATCGTTTGTAGACACGCGAGAGCTTTCGTCCACGACGGACCAGCTAAAAGCAACACTTTCGTAACGATCTGTATATTCTGGATCGTTGCACCTAGATCCCTTCCCTAAGTTTGTTCCATCTCCGAGTTAATCTGATTCCAGTTTCGAGGTTCTCGGTTTGATTGGTATCGTTTGTCCTCTCGCTGGTTCGGTTTGAGTCTGTTAGTTTTGAGTTGACCTAAATAGGGAGACTATCTGCTCTGAGTTAGGCGAAATCGATGGATGCCGACCCTGAATTCACGCCACTTCTACTTTCGAACGTCACGCGGAATATCCGATATCTTTGCTTTCAATTTCTTACATTTCCAAATTGAATTTTTTCACAAGGTCATCCAAGGTCATCGACATTTGTCTGCAGATTAACATGCGTTTCTTACAACGTAATGTTGTGGCGGACATCAAGACGAATTCGATGGTGTACAACGCTAGGATAGTGAGACGACCCTGAAAGGTCCTTGAATATATTCGAAAATTCCACGAAGTCGATGAAAAAAGATTTCCCTTACTTGGAAACGTACCGATTACCTCCCCCATTGTTTAACATCGAGCAATTAAGAAACCTTCCGAGCGGTGGACGTGTGAAAACAGAATGACAGGAGTTTCGGGTGAGGAATTCCCTCGAATTACCCACGCAGTGTGATATTGTACGCGTTCCATCACGCTTAGCCGGACGTCCACAAGTTACGAAGATGAAAGAGAAAGAAAGACCGCGCGCGTTCACCTTGCTCGAATCTCAGGAGGAAACCGGCCAGAAGACAGGAAGAGACCGCAGGGTCCGTCAGGAGAACCGGACGGACCTTGGAAAATTCCGCGACGTTATTACACGTCTCTCGTCCCACATATCGCAGGCAAAGAATAATGGCCGTTTCCTGTGGTGACTTCTAACCCCTCGTCGAAATGAAAACTCCGAGGACACGCGGACGTTGCCAGCAGGAAATGAAGCCGTAGTTGGTCTTGATTTTTTTTTCTTTTTCCCCAACAATATCCTTCACCGACAGACGTGTATACACATATACACGGGCCGCGAGACAACGCGAGGCTCTGTGTTTAGCAAAGAAGTTGGTCGGCCATCCACCCTCCATGACCTGCTGCTCGAGTTCGGCCGATAGTTTCGCCCTTTCGAATCGACCAAGTTCGAACAGAGACGAGAACCACGCTGTAAAGTTCCCTATAGGATCTGCAAAGGGATTCATCGTGGTATCGTCAACTGTGCGTCTCTTTAAGAAGTTTCAATTAGCCCCGGAATATTTGTATTGGAAAGTTCTTGTCCGGAGATCCGAAGAAATGTGTATAACTGATCTAATTTCTGTAATGGAAAGAAATAGTTCGCCGAGTGAAAAATGAAACTTCTCTCCGGGGCAGTGCGGCCTGTTAAGAATTACTTGCCGGGGTGAGTAGGACAGGGGGTGGGGGGAGGAAAATTGAAAGGAATATCTTTCCATGAAACGTCCCGGAGCGGCTGTTGAAATATTTCATAAATCGTAATATCTGTCGTTCACCATTGGCAATTAGTTTTGTGCGTTCGCTTTTCAATGACGTTGCGAACGTGCGACGGCGATTGAATAAGCAACGCGGTTGTTACAGCAACAATCGAGTTATTGTGATCACGTTGGTGTCCCAAAATGGTCTCATTTTTTTTCAGTGCATTGGTACAATTAGTATACAGGGTGTCATGTAACTGATGCTACAACCGGGCAATTCTACATGAAAAAAAGATTTTGAAAACGCAGCAAATACACGCGCTATTCAATGGTATTGTCTGACTCGTCCGATAATGACCGACCTATTCTACTTACCGCGTATACTAAAGCGCGCGAAACCGATGAATCTTCAAAGTCACAAATGGAAACATTTTATTGTGTATTTCCGACTTATTTTTTTATATAGAATTAGTTCCTATACGGTTCAGCCACCAGTTACATACATGAAACCCTGTATAAACTTCGTGCGAATAAAACATTTCTAGATAAATAGTTTTTCCTGTTCTGTTCGTACGAAATGCTCCCATTTTTTCAGTGCATTGGGACAATTAACCCTTATCGGACGCCAGCGATTTCGGTAAATATGCGACAAAATTTTCAGTATTATAGAAATAAACTTTTTTGTTGGGAATTATTAAAAAAATTATTATTGTATTAATTAAACCATATTTATTTTTTGAAGGGGTATTACAAATATTTTCAAATAATTATTTATTATATCATATATTATTACCTCAGCCACAAAGTACTGTTGCCACGTGAGAGGTGACTTACGACCGTTAATACATGAACTTCTTGGGAAAAAAAGATATTTTCAGACAAATAGTTTTTCCTGTTCTGTTTGCGCTGGAAAATCCGATACCGGTTTCTGGAGGCCGTGGCGGCAGTACCTCGCATACTCAGCAGTCCGTGAACGTAACACAGTTGCAGTAAGATGATATTCACTTTGGGACGCGTATATTCCCGTTCATTGGCGAATTCTAGAAATCGCGGCGGCCGGGCGCGGGCGTCGCATAGTAACTTGGTTCGGCTCGAGATAATCGGTAAATCGGCGAAACTTTCTCTATTGTGCGCGCCAAGTTCTCAGGATACGGTCGAACGGGTGGTGGGGTAGAGGCCACGAAACAGCAGCCTGATAATTCTGATAAGGGCAGAGCGTATAGCTCTGTACAGGGGGTGTCGTGCTCTCGCGGCACACGTACACGAACGAGACGACTGCTAAAGGACAAGTTGGAACATGCGTGATAGGATGAGTTAGCAACTTAAATGGCCCGTGAACTGTAGTTGGAATTACTTGTTGTCTAGTTGCTAAATATAATACGAGCGACATTTCTGAATACGCGTCTGTGTTCGACGGTAAATTACGGTTTTCAGACTCATTCGCGGATAGGGGATACCGGGTAAAGGATCTTCCAGACGTGCGCTGGGGAAATTAGTCCGTACATGGGGAGATCTGATAGAGTGTTTTACATTGAACCTATAGTGGATCCAAAAAGTAGTCTAACAATTTTCCGATTTCGCAAAATAATAATTTTGTTAAGAAAAATAGTACGGCAATTGAGAGACCGACTTTCATAAACCATCATTTTAAAGTCGTACCTACCAATTGAAGCCAATTGTCTCCAATTAAATAATTTTTTTCGTGAATAAACCAACGATAGGCTCGATGATTAAAGCCTCAATTGTGTTCATACGGAACATTTATTTATTACTATGTGATCTAGAGAAACGATATTTCTGTTAATCGGTAACTAACGGGTGAATAATCTCAAACAAATGAAAAATGATCGAAGAACAATGGACAAATTACTAAAATTGTCTTCAGAATTTGTAATTCGTATAATTACGATTGAAGACATTTATATGTATTTTGAGCAATTGTTATATCATTATTAATAAAAAATTTGACGAATCAATTTCCATGTAAGCAACTTCATAATTTCAATAATTGTGAAATGAAAAATATAAAACCGTTCATTTCACCAGCAGTGGTGGGTTTAGCGTTAAAAAGATTATTATTACATATTCGCTCGGAAACGTGTTTCGCAATCGCAATAAAAATTTGCCAGAAAGAAGCGTGTTCCGAACTCGCGAGATTCTCTGCCAGAAAATATGACAGTTTACCCGTCAGCAACAAAAAGATTACCGTTTATATTGTTGGTAGAACGACTCCGTCGACTTCGCCAAGTTCCCTACAACGTTTCCCCATAATCTTCTTTTTCCATCGACATGATCTTCTTGCTTGAAGAGTTCCGAAAGTCTGAGCGTAACTCACGGACGGCCCATCAACAGGGATACTCCGCTACTCGCGGAAGGGAAAATTCTTTGGGAAGACTCGAATATTGCTGGCGGAATTATTTTTTACCAGGCAAGTTTCGAGTGGCTGCCATAATGTAACCGAACTCCACGCAACTGTTCGAGTGGCTCGGGGAACTATGGATACTGAAGGAAGCCCGACGAGTCACTCGATACCACTTGACAACGGGAAAAACCGATTTCCATTCCACAAACCAATGTTAAAAAGCTTAATTACATACGAAACATGCGTTGAACAAGTTCAGCTTACTTCTGAAGAGGAGCTCTCTCCGCCGGTCGATATTACGTTTTAATAATAAAATCACATTTTTAGAACTGCCAGACGAAAAACGATCAGTTTTCCAGCTATCCGATTATAAATTTCTTTCCAGCTTTTTTCGTCAGTTCATGTTGGATACAGTACAAATTTGAGATTGTTCCCTAACACCGTGGTGTTTATAAATTCGCGGGTTTGGTGTGCCTGCGATGAGCGCTGGCAGTTTGTGTGTTGATCGTGTGTATGTTCAAAAGCAGCGACCGACTCGTGGTTCTCCCCAGTCTTGTACGAATCCTAGACCGTGCCAAACGACAGAGAAAAATTAGTGCAGTAAAATTAAACAACTTTCTGTACGCTTCTTCTGTTAATTAACCTTAATAGTTCATTTGTCGTGCTATGCGTAACGGAAGTGTACAGTTATATTTAAAAAATATTCATTTCTCATATTCTCTGAATTTTACTTGATTAAAAAACGATAAAATTGCCAAAGACTGATTTCCAAGTAATCGACATAATATGCGCGTTTGTCGTTGTCGCAGAACCGGAGCGCATGTAGTATGTTTTGCGCAAAAGCTTTGGCATCGTGCGGTTAGCCAGTGATATAGGTGTCATCTGCACGGATGCAGCGGTCGTGTGTATGCGATAGAAACTTCGCCGACATCGTTAGTCTCTCCAAGGCCAGCAAGTAAGTATATCCTCTATAATAATAGACGTTAACTTGTTCGGCCGCGGACCAATACGTGGAGTCGATAATATCGCAGCCATCTGCCTCCTACCTTATCGCGCAACCTCTCTGTATACTTCACGCAACTTCGATGCACGAACTTGCTATTGGACAGGGAAACGGCTGTTTATCGACTATGGTATCTTCAAGGGTAGAACAATGCCTGAACGAACTTTATTCTGCATTTTCGACATCCCTTATTATGTAGCATCACACCCCTCTTTCGGTTGCACTATACAGGTTGAGTCACATAACGTTTACACCTCACATATTTTTGTTGTATTTAAAAATACAAATGTCTTAAGAACAAAGTTGAATGGTTCAGTGGGGTTCGTACGAAAAAATATTTGTTTTTGTTATTCTTCTTTACAGATCTCAAGGTCACCTCCATCTTTTAAACTCCCACCTCTCCCCTCCTTTTAAATACTCTGACTGTAACCTTGAAGGACCTTGAATAATTATAGTCACTGAATTCGTAATGAAAGGGACTGACATTGTAGGTATTTAAGAAACGGTGGTCCCATTTTTAAAGAATGAAGGTGACCTCGATATCTCTAAAAGAAATTACATAAAAACAAAAATTTTGTTTGGTATCGTGTGAGCCCCATTTTACCATTCATCTTTGTCCTCAAGACATTTTTTTGTATCAATGAAAACAACAAAGATATTTGAGGTACAAACGTTAGGTGACTCACCCTGTATAGCAGACTAAAGGGTGACGGATCCTGAAAAAGGAGATAATTAAGTCTTGCATGTCACAGTCATAAAAAATACATGCAGGTTTATAAGAATAATTTTCAGGTTTATAATTAAATGGAATAAAAATAAAGTTCAATCGATATGAGAAAAATTGGACTTACACTGATCAGTAGAATGCAGATCTTTATGCAAAATCAAATATTGTCTTCATCGATTGCAAGAAATAGAAACTAAATTGAATGCCATTTCTTCCCTTAATAATTGAAGCTTCCCGAGTACCGCAATTCTTTTCCCGAATTACGCGGATTGTAAGTCCGGTTCGCGCGTCCGCGACGGTATCGGGGGCTATGACGTAACAGGTTAATTACACCTAGTTGAAAATGAATAAACTCGACTTTACTGGAATTAATACACTTAACAATATATTTTACAGAGCGGTTGAAAGACTGGTACAAAATCGTTCGATTAGCGATATGATTCGAGTGATGTGATGTCTTGAACTGTTCGTCGTGGTTCTGTATTACGTCGATTCTGGTCTTGTCCTGATTGGTCGGTAGTCGGTGGTATGCGAATGGTTGTCTGAATTCTGATTGGTCTGTAAATGTTTTGTTTAGCGGTCGGAGTGGGAGTCTGTTGCAGTCGTCTTGTGTTTTTGTCTGTCAGAGTTGCGTGAAAATGTATCGTAAATTACTTTGACGCCAGATTGCCCTCTCCAAGATTCTTACACCTAAGCTCAAGTGGTGTCCGGTGACACCCAAACAGTCCCAGGACCGTCGCCGTCGAGTGGCTGTCCCTACGTCCACGTTCGGTCTTGTTTATGACCGAACAATGATTTTAATTGAGAAGAATTTATACATACATATATCGGCATCTTCGATTTTTAAAATTTTTCAACAATTTTAAATTTCATCTACTCAATTTAGCTATAAATGTATAAAGATCAGCAGTCTACTGATCACCATCCGGATCCCTCATACTCGCATTTTCGAGTACACTTGTTTCTGAGCGAGTTCGAGGGGTGAAAAGTTTCTAGAGAACGAGTTAAAATTTAAATCGGTTAGGTGATCAGCAACGACTTACGAGAAACTTGGTCGCGGGTTGTTCCTCCGCGATGAATCGAGGACGTGCGTGGAATCGCGTGACGTGGGCCGGGGGTTCCCTTTCATGCGGCTCATGTTTTTCAGAAAGGGGTACATATGTAAACCCGATAATGGGACGGCCATTTGCCCCTGGCTCGATCGTGCATCCCTCTCGCGTACTTTACGCAGGCCGTCCGCACTCTATGCAACACGCGGAATCGCATATCGATTAGAAGTTCCCGCTCCGCGACGCGACGCGACGCGACGCGGCGAACGCGGAGGCCCAACGTCTGCGCCGATCTCGAATATACCTGTGAAATAGGGGTGCAGGTATCGATATCTACATAAATATCGGTAATGACCAAGCATGGCCATAAATTCGATATACCGGTGGTATTATTAAACATCAATTAAACATCAATTAAACATTGAATTAATGCGAAAATCAGTACCTATCGGATTTTCAAAACCCATAAGATTCTCTTTAAAGAAAAGTTAAAAAGTTGGGAGACAATCGTAGAAAATGGTGGTGGCTAAAAATCTCTTCAGGTTATTGTGATGTAAACAATTTGCTTTATGTTGTCTAAATGTTGTCGAAGAATAAGAGATTTCATGGTGATCGGTGTTTTTTTGCGTACAACCTTATACTTTTTTTGGTAAATATACCTACGAGGGGACCCACCTCGAATCACTTTGACCTTCACATATGTTGTCAAGGACAACATTCTGAACAACTTTTGTCATTATATTTATCCGTTGCTAGATTATAGTTTTCGAGAAAATTGCGAAAAATTATTGCTAATACTGAATTGAATTTTCTGTATTGCGTACGCTTATTTTCGATTTTCGTATGGGTGGTCGGCCCGGCCTGACGGCAGGCCCTTTCCGCCTCCTCCACAAACCTAACCACAACTCATTCTATTCGCATAATCTTTGTATTGTAACGGTCATCTAGAATTTGATGTAGTAATTAAGACTAACCTAACCCAATCGTAACCACACCACAACTCATTCTATTTGCATGATTTTTCCATCACTAGATCAAATTCTGGATAACAGCTACAATGCAAAGATTATGCGATTAGAATGAGTTGTGGTAAGGTTTGCGGAGGAGGCGGAGAGGCATCGCATACGAAAATCCAGGAGTAGTATCTCGCTCTCCTTATACATATATAGGGTGAACTTAAAATAGTCAATAAGTATGCAAAATAATAATTTTAATTACATTTCTAGATTATTTAATAGATACACACTGCTCATCATGTTAAAAAATGCATCGATGCGTTTATCGACTTTTTCGTAATTATCTCGGAAACTAAGTCCGAGCGACGGATAGTTATATTGACAAAAGTTGTTCAGAATGTTGTCTTTGAGAACATATGTGAAGCTCAAGGTAATCCGAGTTGAGTCCCCTCATAGCTATATTTACCCTTTTTTCATCGCATAGCTGACTAAAGAACATATTAAAAAATGCAGAGTAGTTTAAAATCATAGTTTAATAAATAAATAATAAATTTATTTGAATAAACACCAGATCATGAAATAATGTAGGACAACACTGTCAACGGTAACAGTGGTTAAAACCGTCCGGCCCGTTCGTATTAAGTTCCGCTTTGTACCTTCGCATATTCCGAAGCCTCTAATCAAGGGCCGGGCCCAGAGTAACAAAGCCAGATGACGGGGTGCTCCGGCAAGTTGCAAATAAACAGGTGTAAAAACGCGGATCCGCCGGGGCTGCGCGGCGCGGCGCAGGAATCTTTATGCTGGCGGTGGCGGCTACGGAGGGCGGGGGTGGGTGGTAGAGTGGGTGGTTGGCAGAAAGAGGATAAACGCGGCGAATTTGAGGGAAGCTACGGGGCCCCGTGGAATTAATAATGATGAAAGAGCGAAGGGACAGAGTCGAGCATGCCGCGACCGTATACATCACGATGCCCCATTATGCTTATGAATATAAATGCACCCTTGGGGGTGGCCGCAATAAATGCCGGCCACACCGGCGGCGGATCTCTGAATTCTGCTGGAAGAGCGCTCGCGCATACACGCGGTACCCGCGGAACAACGAAAATAAAAGGCATCGTTGCGCCGCCGGCCAGTTTTTCTTCCTTTCTCCATCCTCTGCCTGCCACCCCCTGTCTATTCCTCTCGTCCTTCTGTCCCTCTGCCTTTTTCTCTCGCTACCGCCGCGAATGGTAGCGCGCCGAGCCGCGCCGCGCCGCGCAGAGCCGAGCCGCGCGGCGTATAGCGGCCGGCATAAAAGAATAATTAAAATAAAGTAAGCTCCGTGTAATTCTGCCGAAATTATACGCGGCTACAATAACGGTAACAACGAAATGGTTAATAAGGGACCGTGGCCCGACGCGAACCCGCCACCCTCGTCACCCGCACCCCCCACCCACCCTCTGCCGACGACTAATTGCACTTTCATAAAATATTTAGAGGACCGGCAGAGGCTCATCACGGTATTCGTAGGCTCTAAGCACTTTTGTTTTGACTCTCTGCTCTCGCAGCCCACCGTTATAACGACCTTTTTCCACTTTGGTGTGAAATCTGGTTTATGGAGACTCGGGTCGAAAGTAACTATTTCACTTTGGAACACTGTTTTCATACTAAATTTTGCTAATTTCGGCGAAATCGGTGACATACCTAAGAGCTACTTTCACCCTTTTAATACGGACGATGGTTGAGGAACAAAAAACTCTCGAATTTCAAGTCTCACAATTTAGGAGGTGAGACATCTCTAGAAGAATTATTACCCCTGCAGCTAAGGACTTCGATTGTACCCGAGTACTCAACGAATTATTAAAGCCAAGCATGCCATCGATATCTCAAAAATAATTATGCTTATAGAATTATTAATAATTGATAGTTCATAGCTAGACTGCGGATGTTTATGCAATTCCCAATTTTTGTATTGACATTTTAAGAAAGTGGAAACATGTAAAATTTTATATTCACTTGTAGTAACCTTTGTGGATATTAAATAAATAAAATTCACACCAAATTCTGTGAAATTTTACATTTCAGCAGTTTTTGAAAATTTTCAGGAACTATGAATGCAGGAAGATCCGCAGTCTATTCATAGCAAAATAAAAGTTGTCTGCATGGATTGCAAGTAACCAAATTGAATGTTATTTCTCCCCTTAATGATTTTAACAGAGAAGAAATCATATATTGACAACTTCAATTTTTGCAGCAATTTTGGATTTCATATACTCAATTTTGCTATAAATGCATAAAGATCCGCTGTCTACTTATGGAGTGACGTAATAACAGAATATGTAAGCAGAGCTTGTTCCTCTTGTCGGTTCCATTCGTCTCTAAATTTAAAATTAGCATCGATCAATATTGTCATCGATTACTATCGACTTCGACGCATCGTTGAGTTTGTGTCGGTCGAATCAACTCGAATCAACGTCTGCGTAAGTTACGTTTGGCGGGACTCTTACAAATCGCCGTCGCGGTTTGATTTCTGTTTTGTTCAGTCTCGTCTTTCTTCCTGTGGGACGCAGTCTTTCCGGTCCATGTTCTTCCCAGGAATTCGTTTAACATCGAGGGAACGAGCTATTGGAATGTTTGGGATTTCTACGATGGCCCACTTCCAGACTCATGAATTATGCAGACACGGGAACGAGTTCTCGAACGCGGTAATGAGAGGCGAATGGGGATTTTCGTCTTGGGAAAGTGTGGTCAATGAACTTTCCTGTTTACTTTTCTTGTTGCTCCATAGTTTTCTGCTTCGCTGAAGTTTTCGAGACAAATGTGTTTTCTGTTCGGGTCGGTTCTCTGAGCAACTTCGGAGTGCTTGAATGTAAAAATACACAAAAGCCGGTTTTCCGGTATTTTGTTGCTTTTCCATATACACGACTCGCGTGCAGGAGGAAATTAGTTTACTATAGGGACGATGCTGCTGGGCTTATGCGTACAACAATTAAATTTCGAACGTCATAAAGATACGTCAAAATGGGTTTGGAGAGGAAAACTTTGATAATGTGATAAAACCTTTAATGGAAGACATAAAGGCGCCATAATCTCATGTGTTTTATAAATTAGTCTATAAAACTGTGGGTAACTGTGGCAGACTCGTGTAATAATTAAAGCACTAATTCTGATGCTGTATTACATTCTTCTATCACGGCGGCATCGCTACTGATGTGGAGCACCATCAAAAAAGGCCTTGAGCAGTCTAAATTAATTCATAAAATGAGAGTGAATTAGGCCTATAAATATAGAATTTATGAACGACAAAGGAACCACCGTTCGCAACGAATTAAACTTCATCATACATTCATTATCATTTCCTAATTAACTCGTACAGTGAAAAGCAATTAATTTAGATAAATTAATTCCATTTCCTAGATAATAAATGTTGCTGAACTATATTTTTAGTGCAGCGAAGCTACAGTCGAGCCGTTTGAGGATCGAATTAATTACTTACCGGGAGCTATGGCGAGTTAAAATAGGATAATGGATTTCATAAAATTTTTTATTGCACAAGAAACTCCTGGAAAAAAATGCAAAACAGAAAAATCAATTTCTTTTTGAAAATGAAAAACCAAAATATTAGTTCGGTGTCGTCCTAAGTTTACCCTAAAACTTCCCAGCAAGGTGTTGTACGTACTTAACGTGACATCCATAAAACCCGCTGGGTCCGATTAGACCCATCACCTGCCGGATGAGACTGAAGCACACACGTGACACTCTCGTAAACTTGTTCCGTGGAGACATTCTTTCACGACCGGCCTGTAATAAACTTTTTAACATGATTAAATCGATTATCCATCTCCTCCTTTCACGATCAACTCTCTGTATAAGTTTCTTTGGCGTTCCTTTTTACTCGACCTTCCCCTTTTTCGTACGGTGTCCGCGTATACACGTTGGCTCGGATCCAAACGTTTGAATCGTCGCCCACCCTCCGCCCCGCCGCAAACCCCTTTTCTTGCTTGTCGGCCACCCTACACCGACATCATATCACCGCCCGCGCCTTCTCCGTTTCCACGCTCGAAACTTTTCTGTCCGTTTTATCACGAGCCGGGGGTATCGCCATTTGCCGCAGGTGTATCGATCTCACGTTACGCGACTTCACGCCACGACCCGGCTCGGCCCGGTCCGCCAAGTGTTCCAAATTATCGGAACCTTTACGAGCTGTACTTAGCCAGTTCACGGCTCGAATTTACTCTGACCCGGCCCGGGCGTAGCGCAGCGTTTCCGCTTCCGGATGGTTTCATCTTGTTCACCCTGTTTGCCATGTGCGACTTACCTGGGGGGCAGCCGTACGTACTGTCGAATGGCTCGATTAATTCCCTGTATTCTCGCCGGGGTAAACAGAGCTGCATTTCAGAGACCGTCCGCGACTTGTCTCGATAACAGAATATATTCGAGGCTGCATGCGAACGGAGCTACGTAGTCTTGTGTTCATTATGTTATGAAACAATCAATCGGTAATTATTTAGAAAGAGATGCTGCTGTCCGATTTTGATGAAATTTAAATATGTTTAAATCTTTTAGTTTTCGAGATATTCGCAAAAAACTATTGCTAGTAGTGAATTGAATTTTCCGTACTCGTGCACGCTTCGTGGAAAGGAAAGTCTGTTTACTGTTTTTGTAAATATGTTGTAGACTTCAGAAAGAAAACAGGGTCTGACTCTAGTTATACAATATAAGGTGAGCTTTCAGTTTTTAGAGACTACTCCTGGATTTTCGTATGCGTGGTCGAGTCGCCCCTGTTGGAATGCCAATACAAAACTGAATATAGTTATAAGTGAGAATCACTGATAAGGCAATAAACCAGATGTTAAACAGACTTTTGGGTCTGTGAGTTTTCTCTCCATACCTAACTGCCAGGGTAAGGGATGGGACATAGGCCTGGTCGTTTGTCCTTTGTCCTTAAGTGGCCAACGGATTTTTCCATATTGCCTTCTTCACTTTCAGTCTAGCTTTCGTTGCGACACGACGTCTTTCCTTGCTCTTAAATAAACTCGAGTTTATATCAGTAAAACGGTTTTTGATTCATTTCCATACCCTATGTCCAATAG
>CM052218.1:11793309-11830243 GCA_028454225.1 Lasioglossum leucozonium | reverse complement strand
TTTTTTAAAATAATTTTAGCAAGTTGAAAATAACTTGCAATAATTAACACTTACATTGACGTTTTTTGTTACAGTCTGCAATCAGTTCAGTAGAGGGGTGTTTTCCATGCTGGGCGCCGTGAGTCCGGATTCGTTCGACACCCTCCATTCGTACAGCAACACGTTTCAGATGCCTTTCGTGACGCCCTGGTTTCCCGAGAAGGTAAATATTACGCTTCCCCGCGTAGCTAAATAACAACGTACAATGCCGTTAAAGGGACAACATTATTTATTTTTAATCCAACCCTCGCACGTACTTTTTTTTCACTTATCGTCCTTTGATTATTATTTTTACCGTTTTCTTAGCGTAACCATACGTGCTACTGACGCGATAATAAGATGCGTCCGATCCGACGCAAGCGATATTTAAAGCCGATCTTAAAAAGGGACTGCCAATAAATTGCACGAGAAACACGTTCGGAAATGTCAAATCCGGTTTATCTGGATTTTATAGGAAGCACTTTTTAGGAAGGTTTACCATGATACACCCACGTTTAGCATGTTAAAAGTGGGTGTCGGTTTTGTTCCATGATAAACCTGGGTATCCCCTGTCTTTGCTCATCGTATCTTCTACGACAGTGCTCCGCAACCTTTTATCTTCCACGACACACCAACGTTTCTTCGACAATTCCGCAGTACACTGTAGCTAAATGTTGTTATTTTGTGTATAATTTCTTAGAGAAATTTCTAACTAATGTGGTGGTTAAAAAATTTAACTATTCTTGAGAAAATCGCGGCACACCCAAGATCAAGGCACAGCGATTGCGAAGTACTGTTCTATGGTGTAGCGTAGAAAATTTGAGGTTAGCCCTTCATTGCCTCCTGCTATATTCTATTTTTCACTCGCGATCTTTGTTTACTAATTACCCGCAGTCCTGTCACGGTCGTCACATTGTCAGGAACAATTATCGGGACCGGGTAAATTATGAGAAAACGATGCGTAGAGAATTTGAGGTTAGCTTTTTATTTCTTCCTGCAGTCTATGTTGTAGTGGTGGAGAACTATTGATGGTACTATCGATGATTTACTTTTACTATCGATAGCTATCGGTAATCGTACCTGTAATCGTTTTACTCAACAAATATTGTTAAAATCAGATTGGACTGATAAAAGATCATACTTGAAAAATGTTTTTTATTTTAGACTAACCAACAATATGAAAATTCATTAGATAAGACCTTCAAATATAGATGATCAAAATTTTGATATATCGTTGTCTGTAATTCAAATTCAAATTTCGTTGTGATTGTTTAAAATTCATCCAAATTGATTTATACAGTAAAACACTTATCAAATTAGATAGAATTGAAGAAGACAATGTTAAATTTCACATATATTTTTCAGGTCGTTACAAAAATAAGAATAGCATCTGTAAATTAAGTTGCAACGGTATCACCAATTATTCTAAATAATCTGTATTAATGTTGTCGGCGCTCGGGTTCGATCAATTGTTACTATTTAATAGCATATTTGCAACATATTCTAAATAAATAGTTTTTTTTATATTTGAAGGGTATATTTCATTACTTTTACATATATACAAAATATATCACTATCGATAATTGATAGCCCAACTATCGGAAACTATCGATAATGCCGACTCTCGATACTTCTCCAAGATAGACTGCGGATCTTTATGCATTTATGGCTTCTAAAATTTTTTTTAAAAATTCTAAAATATAAAATTCCATAGAATTCACTCGGCGTCGGTCTGCCGTGTCAGCCATTTTGAAATTATCTTAAGACTTATCTTGTGACGTCATGGTGTCCGATCATCTTTGGGACACGGAATTCTCGGTTTTCCTATACACATACTATACCTATGCCGGGTCTATTAGTATATATGGTCTAAGGTTCCGCGGGCCAACCGCGCTCGGGCCTGGTGTAAGCCTCCATCCCTACTTTTCGCGCGCGATCTTTTCTCAGTGCGTGCCTGAGCTGGCGCTGCCGATTGCCGGTCGTAGAAATTGCGTAAGCATGTTCACACACTATTTTCGTGATTCGCCGAACTCGTACAACGTTAGCGTTTCCGCGTATTATCTCGGGAAAAACTGCTTATTCCTGAAAATTTCTCCCGGTGACGCGCTCACCGTCAATCCAACCAGTTTTACTTTCATTTTTATTTTGCTCGTTATCCCCGTACACGAGCGAGTGCGTGAAATCCGAACAGAATCGATAACGTCGCGGAGGCTGATAATTAGCAGGAACGGTGGCTGCGTTCTCGTAGTAACCCAATCGGCAGCTCCCCCCCCCCCCTCTTCCCGCCGTACGCTCCCGAAATCCCATAAATACATAAATATGTATAGGGTATGTACAAACATATTACAATTTGAATTTCGGAATGAATCCGACCGGGCTCGCGAAAATTTATTCGTCGCGTCGAATTGCAACAGCGGTGCATTTATCGGACCCGCGGCGGCTGCCACTTGCAAAACTGATATCGTACGTCCATGTTGGATGAATGGGGGTGGGGGTGGGGGCAACTACATTCCCGAGCGCGATGTAGGCAAGCGTTTTTCTGCCGTGTTGTGTTTCGATGTCGGTACACGCTCGTAAGTATTATACGCGCCGAGTACACGATGAACGTATAACTAGCGTTCGCGTCGTTTAAATGCTAATCGCGTGGTAATGCTGATTCAAAACCTCCTCTCCCCCTCTCCGCTCCTCTTTTTTCCCCGTCTGACAGTCGATTATGGCTCGTCGGCCATTTGTAAACGAGAAATCTTCTTCAGATTCCACGAGACCTCCGCGCTAATTTCCCTCGGCTGAAGAGCACGCTGTATTTCTTACGCGAGGAACACCGTAAGGACGCTAACGTATCGGAGCCGCTTTTCATCGGGAATTCGTATTTCCCTCGGTTAACAAGCCATCAAAGTCGCTCAAGGTCGCGAGGAATCAGCGTCGAGGTCGATCATTTTTCGTCTGAGACGATTCACCCTCGGACCGTTGTTATAAACGTTCAGTTTATAGTTTATTAGTTTGTTGTATTTATAATTTTTTTTTAAATTAAACTAAAATTAATAAAATAGATACATATTTCCGAAGGTACTTCTTATGGACATGCTGTTCTCAATGCGGCAGCTATTCGTTAAACCGATTCCTTGGTGAACTGATTCAATGACAATTTCGGTACGTCCGGTCGAAACTGACCCAGGCGCCGCACAGTGGGCTAAACCGATGAATTCTGTGTCAAAATCAAAGAACTTTCGATAGAAACGAGATAGAGCGATGAAAAATCTATGCGGACATGATATTGGATAAACCACAATTATCTCGTAATTATGCAAGTTTAACACAGATTTTCAAAGTTAAAAAACCTGTGTATCATAATCTCTCTATTTTCCCATATTCTGCAATGTTCGAGTTTTAATTTAAAAAAAAATCATCGCTCTATCTCGTTTCTATCGAAAGTTCTTTGATTTTGATACAGAATTCATCGGTTTAACTCACTGTGCGCCGCTGGTGTAGGGTTAATGCTACGTTTCTTGACTCGAGACGATTGTTCTGTATATTGTCAATCGGCAAATGACTTTATAATGGTATTGTGAACTCGAGAAAGTTTTGTATCTTTTTTAAATCATTGTTTAAAAACTTCCACCTCTATTAAAATATTGGAAAACCCTTCCACACCTAGGAAAAAGCATTTTCCAAATTGGTCGGAATAGTATTTGTAAAATTGAACGGCATCTACTCCGCCGGTAATTTCCCGATGCACTACATCGTATTCTATTTCGATGAAAATTCCCGTTGATCACGTGGCGGGTGGTGATCGATCGATCGGTCGCCGACCGACGCTTCCTCGGAATAACGGCGAGACTACTTTCACCTCGCGGCGAATAGATCCGCGAACGAGCTGGTAATTCACTTAAAATTGCGACGTTATTTCGGGTTGGGGGTTGGGCGAGAGGAAACTTTACAGAACGGCTCGATATCGCACGTATCACGGGAAGCTTTCGAATGGTTCTGTCATTCGCGAGGCCGTCATAAATATTTACGATTACATTTCCGCGGATTCGCCCGGGGAAAGAGTACGGGGCGCAGCTTAACGTTTCCTTCGCTAGATTTCGGGAGGGGTGAGGAGGTGAGAGAATTGTCAGTGGCGGCATTCGAATAAAATCTAAAAGTCGAACGTCGCGCGTGTGGAGTGCGTATGTAAGTGTGCGCGCATTCATGGACGCCTGTTATGTCCAGGTTCTGACGCCGTCCTCTGGTCTCCTGGATTTCGCCATAAGCATGCGCCCGGATTATCATCGCGCCATCATCGACACGGTGCGATACTACGGCTGGAAGAAAATCATCTACCTCTACGACTCCCACGACGGTAAGTCCCCAACCTTGCTCTCATGCATTTCTCATTTTACAGCGTAATCCGGTAGGCCGCTCGGTCCTACGGCCTTGGTTTTTCACCCTTCCTCCTTCTCACCACCGACGCGGTATGCGATACCTTTATTTTTATTACGTCTGCTAAGGATCCACCCTTCTTGGTCCCCGGTGGCCAACTCTCTCTCTCTCTCTTTCGACCGACCGACGCCGTGGAAAATCGGTAGATCCCCCTATATACGCCGCCGCGTCGTCCGTATTCGCTGAAACTGTAATCGTGCAATGGCCACAGGAAGCTTCAGATAGGGACGAGCGTGTTGTACAATATACAGGGTGAATTCGATAAAGCAGGACACCTAAATATCTCCGTTACTTTTCGTTGTACAAAAAAACTTCGTAGGACAAAGTTACACTGTTTGAAGGGCCACATATAACGGTGTAAGGGAAAAAAAATTTCAAGGTCATTTTTATGAGATTTCAAGGTTATCGATGTTTTTTTAAATGGAATGATATATTTTCGTTAACGTAATGTTGTAGCTGACAAAATAACGAATTCATGCATGTAACACAATATGACCTTCAAATGACCTTCAACCCAGAAAAATGGTATAAATAAAATTCAACGTGTAAGATTGACTCCGGCACAGGACTCCGTGCTTCAGTAGTCCGAGGATTAAATTAATTAAATGGTGACGCAAGGGCGAAAATCTGCGAATTTCTAAGCTCTCGTCTCGTAACGCTTGTAGCTCGTCGCAACGTTAATCGATTTCGATGAATTTTTCAGTACAAAACTACAATACGCATTTTTTAAATTAAAATATTTAAAAATTTTTTTATCATTCCCACCAATCGTAATCTAAAAATTTTTCTGTTTGCTCATTCTCCAGCTAGTCGATCCAGTATCCCATAAGAATCGAAGTCGGAGTAATTTGAAAAAATTGAAAATAATCAGACGAAAGGAAAATACAAAGATGGCGGATGAAAAACTGATGAGACAGCATGGGTTGTTGTGCAGGTGGAATGAAAAATGTAACTCACAGTCACGTTGAATTGAAGATGTTAGTGACCACAAAGTGTGTACATACATCAAGTTCATAAAAATTCTAGCCGGCTTCGCTGGATGAATATGCTACAAAAACCAGTAGGCAAACCTGAGCGTATAGGTCTACCGCAGTTTTCTGTGGACACACAATAAATGGGATTGCTTCATGTTCTCAGATAAAGGAGATTTAATTTAGATTTACCGGAAGGTTAGACACTAAATTATTAAATTATTAAACATTAAATCGTTAACATAATTTGAAGGAAGAAAGGAAAAAATTTTCCTAGGACAATATTTCAAATTTTATAACACATTCACTGCCAGCCAAAAGAGCGTTTTTCCCTGGGCGCCATGATTTTATTTTAAGGAAAACACATGTATTTTTACAAAATATGATAATATTTAGTTGCAGATATAGTACTCAAATGGATTTACAGTAATAAAAAAAAACACTACGAAATATCTCGTATCTTGGCAGTGAATGGGTTAAATATCTCAAATATACGTAGTTCTGTTTTTACTGTAGTTCAGTCTCTGACAATCTTGATGTTTTTATTGTCTCTCGTCACATATGGTCTATTTAGAAGTCTACTTGTCACATATAATGAAGTTTACATTACAACGAGGAGGATCGATGAGATTGTCACACATCTTACAGATCTAATGATTTAAGCATCGGGTGACTTTTAAACAGGATAAACCGTCATTAGTTAATCGTAACATTGGCATCATTCTTATAAGGTGTATGCTCTCATGTTCCGTTTAATATTCAGCGAAATGAAAATAGATCGGCGGAAAGTTCTTTACTGTCCCATTCATAATTACGCATACTTAACGTGCGCGTGAGAAGGATTCTAATTTACATGTTTACGAAGGTTGTCTTGCTACTTTTAATTTCATACCGACACGGTCTATTAGTCCGTAAAAATTGGATTTTTCAGGTTTGTTCGAAATCAGCCTGCAAATGTAGAATCAATATAAATGACATTGACTTTCTATACGTGTACAATTCCAGAGTGTGTAAGAATGTACGAATGACATTGAACATTACTGGTTTCCATAGTCACAGAAAAAATGTCGGACGGAAGTGATTGCAGTACGCATTGGTCAGGGAAATCAAGAGTCCTTGATAATTATGACCTTATAGTTGAATAATAATGCTAGAAGCATTTTAATTATACACGCTGGCACAGTTGTAATACTTTGTTGAAGATTGAATTTAAAGAATTCATTGTATGTTCCGATTTAATCAATTGTATTTCATTAGTCATTTAAACAGAAATTACAAACGCTATCGTGGCGAAATAAATTGTTTCACGATAAAATTGCACAGCTGACAAGGAAGTACATATTACAAATATCGCACCAGGAATACCTGGAGAAATTCACACCTGACTCATGGTCTCAACCACAATTTTCCCGGAATGTTGCGCGTAAAATTTGATCTTGCGCCAACCGAACAGGTAACATTCGAAGAAATATAATTTGGCGGCGGAGGTCGAACCAGTTGCGCTCATTCAAGGCGAGAAGTTTTTCCTCTTACTTTCGCCATTTGCGTAAGCCATCCATTATTTGAGACGCACATACCGCGCGCGCGGCTCTGCTAAAGTACCACTGCAATTTTTTCAATGATCGCTGCTGGTGACAGTTTTATTGTATTTAGCACCCGACGGAAATTACGCGCAGATTCAAGGAATTCCTCAAGTCTGTGTCAGCAAATTAAATTGCGGCATGATTGATGTCGACGCGCGGGTACCGTGCAGATTTTCACACTTTTTATTTTATTTGGGTGGGTAACAAATTTTATTCGTCAAAATTATTAATATCGTAGTCCGATTAATTATCAGAAAATTCTTCATCGTTTTATTATGTTTACTGGACTGTAGAGCAATAATAGCAATTTTATTTTATTTTCACAATGAGCAGTTTGAGTCTACCAAGTGCAAGTAAGTTAGAACAGACTGCAGTAAATCTTGACTTTTCAGTTTTAGGTTCGATTAAAAGCTCGATTAGATTTCCTGGTGCTGACTGATGGGCGATTTAACAATGTTAAGGGTTAATTGATCGACAACAACGACGTCTCAGGCGTTACAGTCTATTAGAATACTTCATTATATGTATACGTGTCTGTTGTACAAAAGGCATGGACGCGCGCCGCGTCGTGTAACCAAAAGAACCAATCGAAACATTAGTCCCCTAGGGGGGTCGAGAATTTAATTACTTAATGAAGCTCGCGGGACGATTAATCAGTGGGTGCCGTGCAGCTTCGTGACCCTGCCGTGCTCTCTGCCGGTTTTCGTTTTGCTATAACACGGTCACGCGTTCGCGATGCAACCATGCTATTTAGGATTCAGAACAATTGCTCGTCGTCGACGAACAAACTCCTATAAGAACGGTCGTCCGGCGAACGGACAGAGTTTAATTACTGAATGCAAATGCAAATATACTTTAGGGACCTTCGTGGCGGTCGTCTTCGTACAACAGACGCAATCTCGTGCCTCGCACCACTCTTGCGACTCGATCTATAGTCTCGATCCCTATCTATATATGTTCTATACATTATGCAGAGTGTCATGTAACTGGTGGTACAACCGGATAGAGGCTGATTCTAGTGTAAAAAAAAAAAGTTGAAAATATGAAATAAAATTTTTTCATTGGAGATTTCATTTACGAGAACATCGACTTTAAAAATCTACTCGGTACACGTACACTCGACCAGATCTCAACTCAACGGATATCAATTGTCTGAAATGAAAAACTTTTATTCTCTATTTCCGATTTATTTTTTTACATGGAATCAGTACCTATCCAGTTGTACCGCCAGTTACATGAGACCCTGTATACAGAAACTCCTTCAACATCTGAAAATGGGCGGTTCCTGAGGTGATTTCAAGCGACATTTTCCTTCGGCAAAATGTCCGTCGGGGCTTCGTTTAAGAGTTATTAACGAAAAACACGAACCAATCAGAGTGCAGCTATAGTCAACGAATTTCGGCTCGGCGACAGGTCCCGCTGAGCGTCGCGTTGCCGTTGGACGAGCCAGAGTCCGCCCGCTATAGTCGCGCTCCGATTGGTCCGTGTTTTTCGTTAATAACTCCTAAGCAAAGGCTCGGCAGACTTTTCAAATGACCCCATTTCCGAATGTTGAAAGAGTTTTGAGACACCCTGTATAGGAACGGCAAAGACACTGGTTCAGAATTAAAGACTTAGCACATAAATTATGAGTTTGGGCTGATCAGTCCCGCGGGAAGATTACAATAGCTTTATTATTTGGGTAATCCGACGTTCAAGGGCGACCTTGGGTACCAGAGTCGTCAGATAAGAGAAATCGACTCGACCGAGGGGAAAGAGATACCCTCTCTCTGCCACTACTGGCTTAGTCACGTGACCCTGCCGCAGCGGAAGTGTGGCGAACTAGCGTCGGTAGAGTGGCGACCCTGCTTCCCCTTCGCTCAGCAGCCAGCAGAGGGGATAACCCTCCTTTTTTAGCCGGAGAGAAGAATGGGGATGGGAGGCTCTGCTTAGTCACGTGACATCGTGACACGACAGAGACGGAACGCGTCACGTGATCGGGAAGAAGCGTGAAAGAATAGTAGAAGGGGAAGGTAAAGTGGGAGACAAGTGTTAATCTGGCGACTCTGGTCGGTACGCTCGTTAACACCTTCTTTATGCCCAGCCTCTTCTTTACGGCCTATTTTTCGAAATAAGACACCTGAAATATGATCATGGTCATAACAGCAGTACATCTTACTTTTATCACTTCAGGGTTGTAACGTGAGAGTGAAGTGGACAGCTATTGTGGGTATTAGAAGTGAATGAAAGCGGTAGAAGAAAGTGTCATGAGAGATGTGAAATGTGCCGCACGCTTGTGTGTACGATGGAATATAAAAATTTTGAAAAAAGTATTTCTCGTAAATGCCATAGATATGAAGATCGGAGACTCTTCTTAAAAATTGATGTGCGATTTTCTTCACTGTTTTATGGAACAAACGTAACGAACAAGTTCAGTCCTGGGAATCCCTCGCGCTGTAACTTCGACCACTGTAAAGTTGATGGCACACGTCTTGTTCGAAACTCGATAAAACGACTAATAAAAATAGTACGTCTATCTTTCAGGTGTCGTTGCAAAGAAGAAGCTTGGATCTTTAAATCCAGGGTGGTTTCAGTCGCGGGAAGAATGTCTCGAAGTTTTCATAGACGTCCGAATACACGACATAAAAATCTTCGAACGAACGATGGATTTTGAAACTAGAGATAGATTAAGAAGATTAGAAAGCTTCCAGGTTTCAAATAAGTCCAAAATTGTAGGACCAATTTTTTTTTTCAAAATGCGATAAATAAATAATTTGGACAACGTTTCATTTTAGGTTATTCAATGAAATATTCTTTGTTCGTCAATGAACTGCTCGGAATAGGAATGTGACAAGCGGTCAGAGAGCACGTGCCTGCTGAACTGCATTCCAAACCGGTTGGTTTCGCAGCCAGTCCTAAATGCGATTTTTCTTATTTGCGAGACGCAGGTGATCTGGACTTCCCCGTCTCGCATGCGTATGTGTCTATACCGAAGAGTCAGTATCGCGTGTTACGCTCTCAAGGTTAAGGTTACTTCCGACGCGTCGGTCCGCGTCTGCTGCTGGTTCAAGGCGAGATTCTGCCTGCGAATTTTCACTGAATCGGTTTCTTTCCTTGCGCGAGTGTGATTCTGTTTGCTAACTATTATGGCGCGAGTTATGAAACGCGTCTTCACGGCTGTCGCACCGGCTGGATTTAACTGTCCAAGGTCGTTCAGTTATTAACCTTCTCGGTCTTCAACGGATCCTGTTTACGATCGAGAGTCTAGTAACGATTCTAAATTCGTGAGGAAACATGCGGGACCATTCTGGTGCTGTACATTTTACTATACAGGTATGTACAATATACGCCAATTTGAAACCAATGGTGGCTGTTGGGATTTTATTATCAGCGATATCAACAACAATGTGTAAAGTCAAAATCTATTGCAAGATGAATGGAACATTCTATACATTCTATACATTCTATACATTCTTTCAATTCTTCTACTGTTTTAAATTGCACAATTGTATTTGTCGCAATTGTATAGAATTCGAAATTTATAAAGATTGGAAATTTTCATGTACAGGTAGATAAATAGAATAAATATTAAAAATAATGTATCGAGATTCTTAAATTCGTTCAATTCTACTAGTGTTTTAAATTGCACAATTATTTTCGTCGTAATTGTATAGAATTCGTAATTGACGATCCGAAATTTCCATGTTAAAATAATGTAATCTTAAATTCTTTTGATTTTACACTGGCCTAACGTTAAACATTCAACGTTCAGTGATTCATTGTAATTATTATTAAATTTCTGTGAATCGAAATTATGCAATGAAATTGTAATTTTGTTCCCTTACATCATTGTAAATTACATCAAATAATTATAATACGATTATTATTGCAAATATTGAAAATACAATTATAAATAAAATTGTATTCCCTGCACGATATTGTAATTTGTTAGTTTATTGCTGGACGCAAAATTATATTTTCTGAGATAGACAATACAAATCATTTAGTATTGTATTATGTAAAGAACTTTCGTTCGCTTTTATAGGGACTGTAATTCGACGATCATTGTGTTAATAATAATATTAACAAGGAGTATTACAACCTCCGTATGATAGTTAAACTTTTCAAACGGAGAATTAATGAACATTTTCGTTTACCTGGTAGGCGGTGCGTGCCAGGTAAATATAATAAATTCCCGGATCCTACGGAGCTAGGAATTCCCGGAGATTTTCGTGCGTGCGACCGGTTCTCTCGAGTTCCGCATTATTCATAATTAAAATCTCCACGAAAAAAGAGCATCAGAGTCGATCTAACCGCATCGTTCGTCTTCGCGCATAGAAAATAATTTTCCTCTCATGCAACCAGGAAAATTCTCGGTAAAACGTGATTCGCGAAAGGTTCAAACATTTATTTGGATACTTTCCTTGTTCCCTGTTGACTTTCCTCGAGATCTGCAAAGAATTGTTATCTATGAGATACAAATAGAAAAACTGGTAGACCTCGCATGTTGCTAGAATTGAAAGGAAGAATTATGAATACTTCGAAAAACATCTACCCGTGCAAATGAGAAAGTAATTTTGAAAATGTAATGAGGACAGCCGAGATGCGCATTCATGCACAAGGAAATTGAACGGTTATTGTAGCTTCGTCATATATTCTTGCATTTGTAAACACATTTGTAATGTGAAAAAAATTACAATACAGTATCGCTTGCAAAAAACAGTCTAACTTTTTGCTGCTTCTCTAAGGTTTTTACTAGCTGCAAGAAAAAATACTGAACTTGTAGACTACAATTCTTGATCAAAAGGCTTCATGAGAATTCTAAAATATTTCCGACAACTGAATAATTATATATTCCGTTAATTTTTCGATTTTTCAATAAAATAGAGCCACCGGATTGCCACAGTTGCGCTTTGCGTCCTGGCGAACAATGGCCGAAAGGATTCGATCGCGTTCACGGGGAAACACGGAAAAGTAATTAACGGCAGTGGACCGTGTCGTCGCACTTCATAAAAGCCGGCGGCAGGAGTGGGACACGGATAAAATCGCCGTGAGTTTCGCGGGACCGTGGATCGTGGACGTTGTTCAGTTTCCTCGATCGCGTCTTCGAGGATGAGATCGAACCAGGTACCCGTCAACGACACTCGATCGCCGGTTTCCGAGAGACTCGCGTGCGCGCCAGGAACGCGTGCACCCAGTGCCCACCCGCGACGAAACAGCCAAGTGGAACGAAAGTGAATTAAAGGGTCCTCTTTCGAGTCGACCCGAATCACAAACTATTTGACTAGCACGAGGTACCCAGTGTTTTAGAGAGTGAAAGGAACCGTTCGAGATACACACGACCGTGGAAGACATAGTTTGAGGTCGTGCTCGAAAAGTGCTCTATGTTTAGCCCTGAACAGTACCTCATTGGTAAAAATATTATTTTTATTAACCCTTTGGAAACCATTGGTTAACAGTGGAAATCACCTTGCGAATTTCGTTTTATTCTTCACACACAGGCATTCTGACTAATTATTAGACAGCGGATTTTATGCATTTATAACATAAACTAATAGATGTTATTTTAATCAGTAAACACATCGGAAGAATTTAGAAATATTTTTATATTATTTTCGACCTATTAAATTTATCAAGAAAGAAAATTAATTTCTATTTCACTCCAGTTTGTTGCAATTCAGGTTGACAATTTTTATTATGCATAAAAATCCGCTGTCTAGTCATTATAGTCTGGGCTCGCAAATTACAGTATCTTATAATTTTTTAAATTGTTGGTAAAAAAATTATTTATGTAAATTCATTTTCTGGAAAACTGTTCTGTGTGGGATAATATTCGCTAGTTTATAACGATAAATCAGAATTTCACTTGTGTTAATGCATACGGTCAATTTCAGATTCGCAAATTGCAGTATTTTATAGTTTTTTAAATTATGAATTATTGGAAAGTTATCTATGTAAATATCATTTTCTGGGTAACCATTCCATGTGTGATAATATTCTGTAACTTACAACAATAAATCAGGCTTTCTCTTGGGTTATTGCATATGGTGAATTTCAGATTCGTAAATTATAGTGTTTTATCATTTTTTAAATTATTGGTAGGAAAATTATGTAAATACCATATTCTGGAAAACCATTTTGTGTGGGATAGTAGTCTGTAACTTATAATAATAAATCACAGACTTCCTCTTGGGTTGTTGCATCTGTTCAATGTCGGAATGCAAATGTTATGAAGCGATCTAACGAACAAATTACTATGTATTTAACAAAATTATTTTTTCGAGTCCTATATTCGATTTCTATTTAATGGTGTTCAATCCATGAGTGAATCTAGGAGTTTGTTTAAAGTTATGGAGATTTCATATGCAACAACCATAATGGTTTGGCATAACGGAAAATAGTAAAAATGAACCTTACGATTATGACGTGCAGTGCGGGTTAAAATTAAATCAACTACGTCGGCAGCCGGTTCAATCGGCTGGAATATCGTTTCGTTCGTTTGGATTTGACCGCGATGGGATTGTGACAGAAATTCAATATTTTCACGCTCCTCTTTTGAAGTTGTACATTTCAACGATATCGCGATGGCCTATACAGATTGCACTAGGCGGGGAAGCACTCGACAGATAAATCCGAAGACAATTTAGGCAGCAATTCGTGGACACGTCTCTCATATCTGAGCCTACGTACCAATTATTCTTGTCATGCAATTCATTTACACGGAATTATTTATTGTACCTTTTTTCGTTTCTGAACGCTTTCGCGATATTTCAACATATCTGTCCAAGGTAAACACATTGCGTTCAGTATGATGGTGTTACAATAAATGTGTAATAAAAAAAAATTAGATACAAATTAAAAATATGAAAATGTTGTACCTACTTCCACGTATGTTAATATTGTATCTAATTTTCTATTTTGCATAGAGCATCACTCGTATTAACAGTTCGCTGAACATGTAAAACGATTGTTTGGAAATAGTAATAAAGGCAGCACCGCTTCGGTAGAGACAGACTCGCGATCACCGTAACGGGCAACGACGTATTGCATAACTAACCACGCTAACAACGCGGCACTTTTGCGAATCGTTTAGAAATAGACAGCAGTGTTGTGGTTACAGATAAAGAAGACCTTCAATTCTATATTGAGCTGTGGAATACTGTCAGTTTATGAGCATAACTTGTTACTACAACTATTAAGAGGAAATTTCTTGTATACGGGCTCAATAATTTCCGATTACTATCGCGAGGCTATAGCGCCAGTTCTATGCTCTTCTGGAATGTGTGTGAGTAGATATACGTACAACGTATTCAGAGAGTTTGAATGAAATGGCATACGTTTTTTCAATTAGATGGTCAGGATTACGATAATTGTCCGAAATGTGCACAAAATTAAAGATGACTTAATTGTTTCATAGATTACTCCTAAAATAATCATTTACATACGTGTGAATCAGTGCAGTTTCGAAAATTTCCTGTTTTTTTTTTGTTAATTTTTAGACAAAATGAGAAATAGGTCATTTTTCCTCGCGTTTTATACACTCACGATTCCACGAACGTTCTACTTGTCACCTTGGCCAGAGCAAGAAAAGTAGAACAGCAAATAACTGAGTCTCACTTTTATATTACATTGTTATAGGCCAGTGTGATTTCATTGGTTACACAGTGATGAGATACTACTTTTATTATCGATGTTGGCTGATCGTGGCATTTTCATCTTATCGCCGATCGCAGAGACCACGCATCATATGTAGTACATAGAGTCATCGAAAGATTACGGATCTTTATGCAAATTTGTAGTTGCATATTGGGTAACTACAAGCCGTGAAATAACAGTACATTTTATTTATAATCATTAAACAACGGATTGAAACTGGAGTGAAATAGACACTAATTTTTTTTCTTAATTTATTTAATAGGGTCGAAAAGAATATAATATTTCTAAATTCTTCGAATGTTTTTACTGTTTCAAATTACACATACTCATTTTTCTCATAAATACATAAAATCCGCTGTCTAATTCCGATGACGTTCGCACAGAAAATGAATTTCTAACTCTCTTTCAAACGGATAATATCATTCGAAATATTCCAAATGCACATTTTACACTGTTGAGTGAAATAACATTTTCCTGTGGTTTACAAAATTAGAAATGCCGTAAATCCATAATTACTAGCAGTCTAATCGTTACATTTGTTGCAACGACGCAGGTGTAAGCACGTGACTCATTGACATTTAAGTAATCGTGATTCGTTAACCAATCCTGGCTACACAATGAGATGGAATAATTGAATTTCTATCGTCTTTATAATTAGTTTCCATTTCCTCGCGTTCTCGGAATCAACACCGCATTTTCTCGATGACAGTTATCGAAACATCGATCGCCTCCGCGGATTGATTCATTCAGTACAGAACGAAGCTTATTAGTCACTGCGGTATGTAAATTGTGTACAGTATAAATTTTCATATTTAAATTCTATTATTATTTAAATAATAAATTCTATTATAATTCTATGTTCGTTTTATCGATGTCATTACGATAGCCACAGAAGATTGCTCCATAATAAGTTTGAATATTCCAAAAATTATCCAAAAAAGATGTTGCAATTAATTCATTGCCAGCTCACTGAGTTTATTCATTAATTCGACGAAATCGAAAAGAAATTTTCAAAAATGTAGAACATTGTGTACAATGATCTTAGTTTTCAGACGGTAAGAATCATTAGAATCATCAGTGTAATCAGTGTAAATAAGATCATTCTGATTTAGATAAACACAAATGTGTAGGGCTTGCTAGAATTATCATGGTGCAATGTCTCGTTCCATATGTATACCTGTGATAATGCTAATTCGATGAATGAATTCACACCGTTCGAAAAACCTTGAGATAAATCAAGCTGGTGTTGAGAGAAGAAATATGTAACCTTCGGTAGATAAAAGAACTAAATCAAAGAAACAGTCACGGTGAATTATGACAGCCGAGTTCCTAGTGAAATTAGGACATGGTGAACTTTTTATTAATATCCATTTAATTATTTCTTTCGTGGATAATGCTGATTGCAAAATCATGTGAACGAACTTCTTAATACCTTAAAGTATTGTTATTATTGCATAATATATTGCACAATAATCAGTAAAACAGAAAAATAATTATTACACCGGTTTGGCCAGTGCATTTATAAATTCACCTCGAGCTGTCTTATTAAAATGTTCATAGCGTGTTAAATATTTTCAAAGATTGTAAATTATCAAGAATTTCACGTTTTACGCATCTGCAGTGGACGTCACGTCCAACCAGAATTTCAGTGAACATTAAGAATATACATCTTCTGCAAAATGTAATCGCTCTCTCCCTCTCTCTCTCTCTCTCTCTCTCTCTCTCTCTCTCTCTCTCTCTCTTGCTCTCTCTCTTGGCTCGGAAAATTCGAATAACGAAGCTAATTCGAACCTTAAGCAACGTATTAAAATTTCTCGTGTACTTATTTTCGAGCAGTTAATGGCTCAAATGATCATCAGCATTCAGTAAAGTCGAATAAAACCGGAAACTGGTTGAAAATATTAAAGCCGCATTGGGCATCGAAAATAAAAGATGAATCGTATTCGTTCTTAAAAATGTAAACTCCTTTAAATATTAGAAATAAATTCTAGCAATCTTAGGAAACATTTCGTTCAATGTAACAATTCTCGTGAATTTAAATCAGTTTTGTACGCATTTAATCATAAATATAAAAACTACATAAACGTATATACATAATAGAGGGTACATAAGTTGTGAGAATATAATATGAATTGCTAACTACAGAAAGGTACATATAACGAACTTCAAATTTCTCAAGAACTGAAGAAACTGTCTACTGATTATGAGAAAGTGTTTTAAGAATATATTAAAAAATATTGAATGATATTCACGTTGAAGATTTTACACAAAATCTTCCCGATATGTACCGTCCTAAACATCATGAATTATTAATCAGAATGGTCTACCGTCTGAAGCTCAATTTGCATTTGTAAAATTGAAACCACAAGCTGCAGCATCGTTCAGTGCCGTAGAAAATTTTGGTCCTAAGGGATGACTCGTGAACACCCTCCTGGGGGGAGGGGTGACTGGGAAGAAGCGAAAGATACTTTTTCGAATAGTAGAACAGGACCCCCGAATGGAAATTACTCTGACGATGGAAACAGGGCGGAGATTTGAGTCCGGTTGTAAGTTCGTTTCCGGATCCGCGATTTATTAATCAAGAATCCGTACTCGCGCAGCTCGCTTCCTGCCGGTGGCCAAGCGCGAAGAACGCACCACTGAAACGGCAGATAACTCGGGATAATAATTCAAGCACTCGTCCGCGTAGGATTTTCTTTCGTAACTAAATATTCTCCGGGGAAAAACACTGTCATAAATTATTACGCGTATCCGCGCCCGGCGGGGAAACTTTGGAGGAAAAATACAACCTTTCAGGATTACATTATCCGACGGCGAGGCGAGGCGAGGGAGAAACCGAGATTCCTAGGAGTGGGGAAAACGTGCTAACCGTTTCGTAAATTGTAAACGATACTTTTGGGAGCGAGTTTGATACACAAACAACCGAAGAAGCAGCTAGTGCTCGTATGAATCACAGTTCCATTTGGTTCTAAGCTGAAATCGGAGACGTTCTTGCTCGTGCGTCTGCTCTATGCAGAATAAATTATAACAAATGCTACAAGTGTGCCGTACTCAATGTGAGAACTATTGTTTTTATTCATCATGTATAAGCTTGAGAACATTTGAAAAGAGTATTGAATTTTCTACTTGTTACATATTACTAGACTCCGAATTTTATACATTTATGACAAAAGTGTATAAGTGCAATTCAAAACAATGAAGAATTAGAAGACTTTAAGAGTATTAATGTATTATTTTCACTACATTAAAATTATTAAATGACACATATAAATTAATATTTAGCTTCTGTGGCATGCAATCATTTTGCATAAACATCCGGAGTCGATAGAAATGATTATTTTTAAGATAGAAATTTTAATAATTATTATTTTTATCTTATTTACTCACATTTTGTATTCAAATAAATTGTTACGGAAATTATTCTTACACTTTCCAATGACAATTTGCCATGCATTTAACACTATAGTGTTATTATATGACTCTTGAAGTTTATCCTCATAATGGAACAATAATTACAAATACGCAACAGTATGATTTAATCTCGCACGTTTCCGTCGAAGCTACGAGCACAGTAACCAATTAAATATTTGTAAGTGCTGGTATTTGCACAATTATGGTCATCGTTTATAGTTTATGGTAATGAAAAGTTGCATAAAACAAGAGAAGCGGTTTCAAGTTTAGCAATGAATTATTCTGAATTCAGATCTAGTAAATCGATGAAACAATTATGTTACCATCGTTCGTACTGTAATAATGAATCCGTATAATTACACCTCGAGATGTGTGTTGAGTACATATTACACAACAGTGACGCACCAGCGTTGACTAGACTCCGCTCTTTTTACTCCTGTCGAGATCATCGAGTGGCAAAGAACAGATTGAATTAACCATATTAAAGGCGAAATGAAAAATTCCTTATTAGCATTGAAAACATTGAATACGTTTTTCTGGAACATGTTTTATACTCTTCGAATTACCTGACATTATATCTTAAGGTCTGTTTGGTTAATTCAAAAAATTTCGAAGATTTGGATAATAAAATACATCTTGAATAATATTTTCACATTCCCGTAACTGCACTTCCTTGAAAGGGCTGATTCTTAAGGTCATTTCAAGCAACTTTCTCCTTTGCGAAGATGTTCTCCGTAACTTCGTTACGGAGTTATTAACAAAAAACGCGGACTAATCAGAGCGCGGTTACTACTAAGGGCGGGGCAGCTGCCACTGAGCGCGTTCTGATTGGTCCGTGTTTTTCGTTAATAACTCCTGGATGAAGCCATGGAGAACATTTCGGCAAAGGAAAAAGTTACTCCAAATCACCTCGGGAATCGCCTCTTTCAAAGAAGTACACTCTCGGGACACCCTGTATATTCACTTTACACCCGTCGGGTAATTCGGGGGCACCGCAAATTTCTAACCGCGCCGAAGTACTTTCGATTTTATGCGAGAATCGAACTACGCGCCTCTATTTCGTCGGAAACCAGCGAAGAATGAAAATTCGGTGGTGCATCGTGGATTCATTCCAGTTCGTTGCGGTCCCGATGGGAACCAAAGAAGGGTTGGCAGGAAGATGAAAAAAGGATGGAACAGCGACGCGAGGATTGGGGGCGACCGGAGGGAGGGGAGAAGAGTGAGAAATTTATCGAGAAACGAGCATCGTTCTCACGGCGAAACAAACAGAGCCGGAGTTCCGCGGTTGCGGAGGGTGCACTGATCTTTTCAGCATGGAAATTCGCCGATAACCGAGCGCCGCGCTCAAACGCTCTATTTTATCGGCAATTAACGGCTAATTGCGCACCGACGATAATGAACGGAATCCGCGTACTAATATTAACACCAATAATAATATAATAAATGATTTTGTGATTCGAATTGACAGATCGCACTGTTGGAGGATGCGAAATTTAGGAAAAACTATCGACAATCTAGCGGCAAATTAACTAATTGAAAGAAACACTGAAGTGAGATTTTTATTTTATAAAATTTGGTAAAATGTTAAATGCGAGAATTATTAAATACGAACTTCGTATTTTCAAATGGAAAAATGAGTGAAACCTGTAACTATTACTGTACTAATTTAATGTGATTGAAAAATGCAAATAAACCGCAATTAACTAATCGAAAGAAAGACCGAAGTGAGATTTTATGTTCTATAAAATTCGGGAAAAAGTTAAATGCGAGAACTATTGAATTTCAATGAACTTCGTATTTTCGAGTGAAAAAATTAGTAAAAGCTATAACTATTATTACACTAATTTAACGTGACTGAAAAATATGCAAATATACAAATGTGTAGCACGAGTCAACGCGGGAGTTTATATGGCTAATCCCGTTTTATCGTTCCACCGAGTAATCGCGGGAACAACAATTAACGAATCATATTAAACAGTAACGCATAGACATATGGAATCATCCGGTTATTGACAACCGCATGCTTGTCGCTAACTCAAATTGCACTTCTGGCGGTCGACAAGATCGATAAACAACGTATGAATAATAAATCAGCAAACTTAAAATCAGTGGCAGGATCAAGTGAAGCATAATCGTTGTAATCGCGAGTTTTCTAAAGTATTTATCGCATTTGAACACGCCCCGCTATGTTTCAATGCTGTGTGCAATGCGTCTTCGATCACCCCGCTAACCTAAAACATTCATAAATAACTAACCAATTAATTGATTCTACCGACTTCGGGCTATTCGATAAATTCATTGCCGCTTTGTGTTCCGAGGAAGCGAATGGAAAAAATATTGAAAATACCACTACAGTTTGTATCGCGTTGAACGTCAGGCGAACGTGATCGCGATGACAACAGAGGATACGTAAATTGGTCGCGATGAAAACGTACGACCAGGCTATAGTGAATCCGGGTTAAAGGACTCGGCTGGTTGAGCTTCTGTCTCTCAATAACACGCGCACCATAACGTCGCTCATAAACTGTCGCTTTGCGAGGAACTCTGGGCCGTAGTCGCGCAACTGGCCGAAGTGAATTTTACACAAAACATTATCCTTTCTGTTTCTGGACATACCGACGAATTAAAAAATTTACAGCTAGAAATTATTACTAGAAAATGCACATCGAAGAAATGTTTCGCAAAATCATGTACAGTATTCTACAGCGTGATTCCTGAGATCATTCGGAGAAACTTTTTCCTTTGCGGGAATGTTCTCCGAGGTTCCGTTGAAGAGTTATTAACGAAAAACGCGGACCAATCAGAACGCGGTGGCTACAGCAGACGAATTTCGGCTCGGCCAATGACGACGCTACGCTCGGCGGAACCTGCCGCGCTGTACTGGTCCGGACCGGAACTCGTGTCCGGATTGGTCCGACGTTCTTTAATTAATAACTCCTTAACGAAGCCTCGGAGACCATTTTCGCAAAGGGAGAAATTTCTCCAAATGATCTCAGGAATCATCCCTCGCTGGAAGTACAAAATTTTTGCTACTATACCGTGAGCTGACAAAATAAACATGTTCCAAATTCTGTCGAGTTTGGAGTCGTTTCAATAATAAAAAGTGTAACGAATATGTTTGTACAAGTTTCGTGAGAAAAATAATTGAAATGTCGACGTTTTATTTACTATCTACAATTTTTTAATGTTCGACACTAAAGGTTTTCATGTATATCCAAGACATTACTGTACGTTCAAAACTAGCATACTCGGTTTTCTCCAGGCGAAATACAAAACGATTTTGTTAGAACTATACGACGCTACTGCAAACGTTTTAGGACAAACAATAGAAGCCTTTGAACTACGATTGGTAAAACTTCTCGGCAGCAGAGGAGTCGTTTCCGGTCTTCTAATAAAGTGTGTAACGCACGCTCGGTCGTAAACCGTCGACTCATAACAAAGGATCGAACGTCGCAAAGCAAGACCAACTATTCGAAGCGCGAAAACAAGCGCGCACAGCCGTTTCCGTGGTCGTGTGCCGTATGCGCGTTCCTATTGCACATCCAGCCAAGGGATACATATCAGAGGATCCTGTTGGTATCTTAGTTGGCTTTATTTCCGTTATCTCTGCTCCAGACTAAACCGGAATCGTTGTTCCGGCACATACTACCTGTTTACGATACTTCCCGGCGAAATGGATTCTGCAGAACGACGAGTTCCAACTTCTACTGATCGCTCGCTCGCCCGGAAAAAATATGATTTGCGATAGAGCTAATTGATTGCTTGCTCGGCGCACCGTTCGTAAATATTTTCACGAAACTGTTAAAAAAATGCGAGAGAAAAGAAATATTTATTCTTACAACTGAAACACTGCTTCACATGTTGTGCGCCATGTCAGTCCTTATCGAATTTACAAAATAATATTAAAAATTGTTTTTTAATAAATATTGATTTTTTATTTCGTACAAGGGTATTATGCTCAAAATTTTATTAATTTACATGTTATTTTCCAATACTTTTTCCATGAATCGTTATTGAATATTTAAAAATGGTATCGATAATAATATCTGTAACAATTACGTAAAAAGAACATTTTTTTTCTTGAAATTTTAGATCAATTTGATTATTCGAACCAATGAAAAGGGTTACTCTCCTTCGCATGAATGCACTGGAAGTTTTCGACCTCTTTTTCTACAATACTCGTAGCTCTAGAACGTAAAAACGTAGAAAAATGAGAAACATGCCCAGCCTCGAAATATTGAGGCAAATACTGATCGGAATTGTGTGTAAGTATAGGAAAGAAGCACCATGATCTACAGAAGAATTAATAAAAATAATTGAAACATGCTTCGTCGTCACGACTAGGTAATTTGTTGATCATTGACAGTGGATTGCACGAAGGATGGAGTACTCCTATTATACCAAAATTCGAGCAGGACGACCCTTTGAGGGTGTCCTCCGACAAAATAGTTTGGGTGGTGAATTTGATGTACGTGGGCGTAGGACTCGGCTCTGTCGTTCCGTTCCTCCTGATGGACAGAATCGGCCGTAAAGGAACTTTACTATGCGCCACAGTACCAAAGATTGCCAGCTGGATTTTGATCGGTTTAGCAGCCACCGTTCCTCAGCTTTATATCGGTCGAATATTGGCCGGCGTCGGCTGTGGAATAACATACGCGGTCATGCCAATGTACCTCGGTGAAGTTAGCAGCAAAAGGACACGAGGACCTTTAGGTATTATTTTTTTAATTTCGCTCTTTGTTTTCTCTATCTCTCTAGACTGCTTATTATTTTTTAATCTGCATCGCTTTTTGTTAGTACCATATTTATTTATATTTATTTATATATTTATTTATATATTTATTTATATTACACGCTTTGTTATTGATGGTTTGAAAATTGGTCACCACGATTTTCCATCACTTTAAAAAGTTTATCAGCTTGTAATTGTAAGGAGTTCGCCTATCGGTTGCTCGCTCGCGGGGAACTGCAACCCGTTCATGTTTTAATGAATTTGTTAACAAAACAAGAACGTAACATACAAATCAATAAAAACATGAAATCGTTAACAAAATCGTTAACAGTCAAACATATGATACTCATGCATACTCACACTCATACTACAATTCATATTACATAATTGACAATAAATAGCCATATTCAGAATTTTTAAAATGTTTAATTTTGATTTGTCTAATAACACTGCGAATTCGTCTCAAGGTCACCCATAATAATATACAATCAAAACTGCACAGTGTCATTTTAAAAGTGAAAATATTGTCGAAATAAACTTTTCTACGAATTTTTCAATTTTTTTTTTAAATGTTGCAATTTTTAGTAAATTGCAAGCTGATAAATTTTGTTTCGCACGTTTCTTTTGCGCAAATACTGAAGGTGATTGAAAAACCGTTGGGATTAATTTTTGAACAATCCTGCATATTTCACGTTTTTGTGTAACTTGTTCGCAATTGTTTCCTCATAACAAAGTAAATTTCATGTTTCAATACAATCATATTACGAGTAGTTGTTTTTAAAGCACATGGAATACACACAATGCGAGTCGAGCTAATTAGTACGCAGATCTGGAAATATTTTCAACAATAGCTTTTGAACGTCGTTTGTGCATTATGAAAGCCATTGAAATTATCTTGTAGATATTGTGGACATGGTTCAACAAGTAAAACACAGTTAATGTATGTAGTGAAATCGGAATTTCCAACAACATGAGTACGGATTATCGGACAAGTAGTAACTGCTTCCATTATTATTAATCCAGTCTCCTCATACTTTGCAACAATACAATTCTAGCAAAAAAAAAAAAACAAACAATCTGCAAGAGAAAGTTAAGAACTTTCCCGATAATTCAGTACGGTACCAATGGGGTGTAAATCATTCTGACAATTCATATTTCAATGTACAGGGTGTTCTAGAAATGTAATTCCTTAAAAGAGACGATGCCCAAGGTCATTTGAAGTAATATTTTCCTTTGCGAGAATGTTTTCTACGGCTTCCATCAAGAGTTATTCGCGAAAATCGCGGGCCAATCGGAGCGCGACTACCGTGGACGGATTCCGGCTCGGCCAATGTTAACGCTTCGCTCAACGGGACAGCGCTGTGATTGGTCCGTCTTTTTCTTGAATAACTCTGTAACAAAGCCGCGGAGAACATTTCCACAAAGGAAAACGTTGCTTGAAATGCCCCGAGGAATCCGTTGAAAGCAGAGATCGAAGCAAACAGTAATCTTTCTAAAACAAATCTGTTCAAATTCTATGTTTATCTTAATAAATCATCTGTTGAAATTTTTATGGAAAAAGATGTTATTTCTACTTCTTCAAAATCTACTAAAAACGTCTAGAGTTCCTTTCATCTCTGATTGAAAGCAAAACTAACACCGTAGCGCTTACACATTCTAAAAAAGCTGACTTTTTCAATATCGCAGAGAAAGAAAGAGAGAAGAATGTGAGGTCTGATATTCAGGTACTCTGATGGCGGTGCTGCTGAACACGGGCATGATGCTGGCGTACGCGATCGGTCTCTCGGTGTCTCGGTTCACGATGTCGATGATCGCGGTGTCCGTTCCGTTGGTGTTTCTGGTGTGCTTCGTGTGGATGCCGGAGAGCTCAGTGTTCCTGACGAAGAAGAACAAACTGACGTCCGCGGAGAAGACTCTGAAATGGGCGTTGGGCAAGGACAATGTGGCGGAGGAGCTCGAGGAGATCAAACGGATCGTGGCCACGGAGGATTCTGGGGGCGAGATGACGTTTACAAAATCATTGAAGGAGACGTGGAGCAAACGGCAGAATCGAAAATCGTTCGGCATCGCGATGATCGTTCTGAGCGCGTTGACTTTAACGGGAGCGGCGCCGCTCTTGGCTTACCAGTCGTTCATATTCGAGGAAGCGGGCTTCGATATATCGACGGATTTCAGCATAGTTTTGACCGGTTGCGCCCTCGTGCTAGCTGGCGCTATGTGCGTGATGCTCGTGAGGAGTCTAGGGAAGAGATTGCTGCTGCTCCTATCGACGCCGGTCTGCGTCCTGTCGTTGGTGACGCTAGCCGTCTTCTTCGGCCTCCTCTCGAGTGGCCAGGACGTCTCCAGGCTCCGATGGGTGCCCACCGTGTTCCTCGTGATTTATGTCCTCGGATACGGCCTCGCTCTGAACCCCGTACCGCTCGCCTACGTCGGCGAGATCTTCCACGTAGACGTCAAGGTGCCCGCGGCCATATTTTGCTCCCTTTATTACGCCCTCACCACGACCACCGTCGTGAAATTCTATCAGGTAGGTTTCCGCGCGACTGGTAATGACGCACTTACGCGGCGAACGATTCGTGAACGGCCCGCGTAATTTAGGTCGCGTCGGGACGCGTACAACCCCTGGGAAATTTTAATCCTTAATGGGTCGCCATGCCACCCGCGGCCTTCGAAATCCAGACTCTTTCGCATTTTCTTATACGTACCACCCCCGACAGGAACATATTTGGCGCCAAGCTTTTCGTATGTGTTCACAGTATTAATAGTTTTGATAATGATTTTAAGAGTGTCAACTATTAAATGACGAGTATTATTTTGGATTTTATTAATGGGTATATTTTTATTCGATGTGTTTAATTTTGTTTTCTCGAAATATTTGGCAACAAGGTTTTCACCTATACTCACAGTATTAATAGCTTATGCCAAAAATTACAACTATTATATGATGCGTATTATTTCGGATTTTATTAATGGTTTTTTTTTTATACAATGCATTTAATTTTATTTTCTGTAAATATTTTACACCAAGGGTTTCACATGTATTCACAGTATCAATGAACTTGACAATGATTTTATATCAGTAATCACGACTATTAAGTGACGCGTACTATTTCGGATTTTATTAATGGGTATGTTTTTATTTAATGCATTTAATTTAATTTTCTCTAAATATTTGATACCAAGGTTTTCACATGTATTCACAGTATTAATGAACTTGACAATGATTTTATATCAATAATCACGACTATTAAGTGACGCGTACTATTTCGGATTTTATTAATGAGTATGTTTTTATTTAATGCATTTAATTTAATTTTCTCTAAATATTTGACACCAAGGTTTTCACATGTATTTACAGTATTAATGAACTCGACAATGATTTTATATCAATAATCACGACTATTTAAATGACGCGTATTAATTCGGATTTTATTAATAGATACGTATATTTTTATTTAATCCATTTAATTTTACTTTCTCAGAATACTTGGCACCAAGGATTTCATACGTATTCACAGTATTAATAGTCTTGATTTTATATCAATAATGACAGCTATTAACTCTTTGCGGACAGAGTCACCCGCCGAGCGTGCGTCGCTGTGGATGAGAAGTATTGGTACGCGCAGTCGAAAAAATATACAAGTTGAACGTTTGCGTTATAAAAACTAAAACTTTATTTAAATACAAAAATATATTTTTTTAATTTTTTGTCGGCTGTTTGCCGACACTCGTCCGCAAATGGTTAAACGACGAGTACCATTCTGGATTTTATTAATGGATATATTTTTATTTTTATTTAATGCATCTGATTTTATTTTCTCTATATTCATTTAACGAGGTTTGCTATTGCAATATTTCATGTTTTAAAAGTATGGATCGTCCGCTAATACATGCGTCATGAAATAACGAAATGTTAATAATTTCATTTTGATAACGATTGCACAAAATAAGAGTACCTTATTATTTGAAAAAATGCATTGTCTATAACATTTAAGAGACGAACTCACACTAGTGTGCATATGTACCATTTCCTTCGTTAGTGACGACTGGAACGTGCCTGTAAATTTTTAAACATCCCCCCAGCCAGAGTTGACCTAACTTACCTTCTTCGTGTCGTTCGCAATTTTACAATACTTATACCTGGTGCTTAGTCAAGGAACTCGAACATCCGCAAGATTTTCGCCGCGAGCATGATCGATCATCGACGAGCAAGCATTGGTAGCCAAATAAATTTTCGAACAGTTTCGCCGAGAAACATTTTCCCTGGATTTCGCGAGAATCTTATGCTTTTCTGCTCTCTGAAGTGTTAAATTGATTTGACTACTCGGGGGATAAGTCAACAGCGCAAAAACGTCTTCCCAGCACTCTATCAGATCCGAATTTAAACGATAAAAGTGGTTGCAAAATACTTTCCTGATAACGACCTAAATTCCGGTTTTCCTCTCGTCGGAGGAAATCGTTGGCGCAACGAACGTTTCATAAAGTACATATACGCGAGCGCGAGCGCATCAGAGTAACAGTTTCTCGCCTTGTTTGTAGGTATTGCAAGAATCTTACGGAACGTACATGCCCATAGTGGCGTTCACTGCGATCACATCTGTCATTTGGATCCTAATCTACCGATACGTGCCGGAGACAGAGGGAAAGACCTTGGAGGAAATACAAATTGAGTTGAGAGGAAAACACTGACGATCTTTAATCCTCGCTGCACCATGATGTACTTAATAAATGACAGAGAATTCCTATTATTTAAACGTGAAAATTTATGTATTTTATTTTTCCAAATGATCAGCCCAACGCACAGGGCTCGTTTGCGCAATCATTTTGCACTTGAAGAATCAACCAGGCAAATTTAACTATTTTATTATAATTTATTTATTGCTTTGAACCGTGTAAGGTTTATCCCAGATAGCACGCGACGTCTTGAAGACGTCTTTTTTACGTTCATTTTCGGTCTGAACTTGTTACGTCCTGAATAGACGTCTTTAGGATTATCTTACAGACGTACCGTTTCCCAACAAAAGACGTTCAGGAGACGTTCGGAAGTCGTTAGGAAGCCGTTGGAACCATTTTTAAGACGTTTAAATGTCCAACACACGTCTTTGAGACATCTGAATGTTCAACAACAGACGTCTTTAACACGTCTCTGTGCTATCTGAGATATAACATATACATTGCAAATTATACAATATATGATTTTGGAAGAAACGTCAATAAGAGAAATTTGTTACACTAACAACATTTGTTGTTTCTGTTAATAATCTAGTCGTAAATTTTCTAAAACTAACAACTTTGAATATACGAAGTTAATATACCGACTTTCCCTAATTTGTTCAACTGAAATAACAAGCTCACAATGTCGAATAAAAATACAGTAACTGTGCGTAATGTTAACTGTAAGTAATCCATGCGAAACGGAGTCATGCGCTATTACTAAAGCTCGCATGACGTTGCTGCGAGTGCACGTGTAGGCACGCATACCTGTACAGCGTCGCGCCACGGCATACCGGAAGCGGAAAAAGAGGGGGAGAAAAGGTCGGTGATCAATACAGACGTACTACTGGTACCGTGGAATCAGACGCGGCGGAGAGGACAAACTGTAATTTCGACGAATTACACTCGAAACTGGCCGGGGAGAAGAGACTGGCAGGAAGCTGAAGCGGGAAAGAGAGTCCTGGGACTCGTTTGATCGCGAAGTTCCGGGTCTGCAAAGAGAATCGCGAAACAGCCAGATCTCGTGCAACGATACCGAGGGTTCTACGGGGCGCTGACGGGCCGGGCGTTCCACTGGAAACTATTTGACTTCCGGTGAAAAATGCGCGTGCCGCGTAACCAAACTACGGAGCCGCGTTAACTTCCCTCTTCTGTTTGTTTTTAACAGCAAGCCGTTGCTGATTTGTTTGCGCTCTTCGCGTTGTGCGAAATTTCGCCTAGCCAAGCGCGCACTTTCGCATGCGCGTTTGGGCGGCTCGTTGGGATTTTTTCTCATCGCATCGGTTACACTTTATGGTCACCATGAACCGCATCATTCGAAAGCTGCTATTCAATAAACGAATTGGCACAGTAGTCACTCTTATTTACTTCAAATGCTCAAATTATTTATTTCAATTTATTAATGTCGAAATAAATAAATATAAATTGAAATAAACTTGTTGTTTCTTGTAATTTGTAGGGAAATTTTATTTTGCACAGTGATCCGAAGTTTGCCAACAACAATAGAATTTGCTTTTTGAAAAAAATACTCCAAGGAAAATAATATGTAATTTCACGTGAGAGGTTTTAATTATTTCGTGCGTTGCACAGGTTAATTAAAACCTTTTAACAGTTAATTAATACGGTACAACTGGTTTTGTGTGTGACTATTACGATACTCTTCAGAATATAAACTATTACCGACACATTTTTATATTCTCTCTCTCTCTCTCTCTCTCTCGCGAAAAAATATCGCGCGTCACAATACCATGAAGACTCGCTCTCGAAACAAAAGCGAGCAAAAAATCCGAATTCCGAATTCTCTTTGCACTTTAGCCTAATTGTCCGGCGGCACTTTTCGCAATCGCAGAAATGTAACTTTTCATACGTTCCCTTCCGCTGCAAATAACATTGGTTACTTTACATAATTGTCTTCGCGTCGCTGAATCACAATACGCAGGAAGCATTTCCGTTAGATTCATGTATTTTTTGCTGTATTATTCCCAAAAATATCTGTTTAATTTTCCATTGGAAAGAGACGAGTGACAAAACAAGACTTTATTATATTAACATTTTCAGCTTTTGTTCTTTTACTTCCCGGTCGACAAAAAGCCCACGTATTATAATCAACGTTTCTATAAACCGCCGCGACGGTTCTCTAGAATTCCTCTTTCGGTACAGAATATTTTCCTCGTGATGAAAGTTTTCACCTTTCCGGCGATGGTCTTAACGTAATAATAAAAGACCGGTTTAATATTCTCAGTTTCATAAGCTTCGAGAGTGTGTCAACCTCTTTGTTCCTGCCAATAGCCCGGGATTCGGGTAAACATCCAGCATACAAACTGTGTGACTCCGAAATGGCTACTTAAGTGTTTGTTCTGCGACCATTAATGGTGAACGAGAGCCATGTTCGCGTGAAATTGAATTTACTTTTCGTTAGCTAATAAAATATTGCAACGTTTCGCAAACCCTTTCCGAACAACCAGACCTTCCAATGTGTTGTAAGAGTGGAAAAATGTTAGATGTACAACGGTGCCTGAACATTTGATTAAGATGACGTCGACGAAAATCTTTTATTTTATCAAACGACTTTTAACAAGTAGATTCTTATCAAATTATAATGTTATATTTTTCATACGCTAAGCTGGAATCGCAGGCAACACATGAAAAATCATTTCTGAATTGCAGTATCATTTTTTGTATTGTCACAATTTCTAACTAACAATAGATATACAAGACAATAGATGCCAGTATTTGTTGGAAATAGTTTTCTACATTTTCTGCATCGACTACGATTCCAGCTTTGAATTGGTGATAAGTATTAACACGTTGGATAAACAATTTAGAATTAAGATTAAAATTCTAGACTGAAAACAGCAGGTTATCCACTAAATAAGAATTAACAAATTAATATTTTTGTGCGTTTATGGCTTCTGAAAATTTTCATGAAATGCTGAAATATTAAATTGATGTGATACATGATTCCAGAATATTAATACACAAAATCGTAAATTGCATAAACATTAGTCTATCCATGACTGTAGGAGTTCAGGAGTATTATGTTTTTTATCAGTAGACTATTTTTATGCAAAATAGAAATTATCTTCGTCCAGAACAAGACACAGAAACCAAATTTCTTTCTATTGGGTGGGCAAGAAAGTAATTTCGGTTTTCAATTATGTTTTTATTGTTTGTTTCAGTAACTTCTGTTAAGGTTATATATGATATTTTGTAACTAACATTTGATAATAAGATTGCAGAGAAGTTAAAATATTTTACTGATCAAGGTTCATTGTTCATATAAAAAATTGAGTTTTATTTCACCTTAAAATACCGAAATTACTTTGTTGCCAACCCAATATTTTCGACAATTTTAATAAACTGTAAATTCTTCGTTCTTAAATTGTCTTAATGTTTTTACTGTTTGAAACTAGTAGGTGTGAAAATAAGTTCCTCTCCCTTTTCATTCTTCTGACTAAATTCGAATTTTGTCGTGATGAGCGCTCTAAGTGTTTCCAGTCCTATGCAACAATTTGAAGCAATACGGCCATCATTTGCGTCACTGCTTACACTTTGCATTCCAGCTTAGGAAATCAGCTGTTGAAGCTATTGAAATGGTTTGTACGGCACTGGGAGAGTACGCTGTATCCTACGGAACATGCAAGAAGTGGTACCAAAGATTTAAACCCGGGAATTTTAATTAATCCGTAAATGTATTGATGACTTCATAATCAGCAAGCAGCCGTCATTATCCAGGGATGGACTTTATAATTTATCCACCGGGTGGGAAAAGGTTATAGAGAATGAGGGTGAATACTTCGACACGTAATCTTGTACCTTACGTAATAAAATCTCGAATTTAGAAAAAAAGGGGAAAGGACTTATTCGCACACCTAATACATCCAGTCATTTTCGTCATAATGCATAAAATACGAGGCCCATTAATTAGTAGAATAACCAATAGAGGCTTAATATTCCTTTGATGCAATGCGCCTTCTTGATTACTAAATATGGCTGTGCGAAGGGCAGGTTCTCAATTATCGCGACGCATCTCGAAAATGCAGCAGGACCTCCGCAAGAGCAAATATATGTACGCCTTATCCCTAAGCAGGAGCGGGGCGGAACACGTCCGTCTCTCCGCGTCTTACGTATTCCTGGACACTTAGGTCTACGTGCCCGTCATACGTCTCCGGCAGAGTGTTTCGTATGCCGGTGTTAATGCGTTTCCGTGCTCCCGATTCGCAGAGCACCAACACACACCGGCACGCGTGTTTCGAATACCTGGACGGTTTGAGGAGGGCAGAGCCCGCTCGCGCCCGCGCACGAGATCAAGATTGATAGGCTACGAGTCGCAACACGTATGGAGCATCCACTTAGCGGTGCATTATCCCGATGAGAATGTGTACAGGCTGGATCTTACTTAATGCAGCGGCGGCGGCGGCGGCAATCCTGATAATGACAGCCACTTGTCCGCGTAGGAACAGGCGTGAACTCGGACTAACCGGCAATTGAGGGCAATTCCCTGCGACTCTTTTCGAGGAATGACCATCGACCAGAAAAGTCGTCTATACAGGCTGCCCCAAAAATGGATTTCCTTGAACAGGCTCACTCCGAAGGTCATTTCATATAACTTTCTCCTTTACGAAAATGTTCTACGCGGTCTCGTTCAGGAGTTATTAGCGAAAAACACTGACCAATCAGAGCGCGCTCAGTGGGACCTGCCCCGCCCTTAGCAGTCACCGCGCTCTGATTGGTTCGCGTTTTTCGCTAATAACTCTTGAACGAAGCCTCGAAGAACATTTTCACGAAGGAAAAAGTCTCTTCAAACGAGCTCAGGTTACGTAGGTGTTACATTGTTTCTACATTCTTACGGAACATCAAGGGAATTATAAATTATTGTGTGATTCGATATTAGCGATATATAACTCTGTCTTCCTCTACGTAAATTTTCCTCAACCATTACGTATAGTGATGTTAATGGTTGTGTTTACGCATTGCCATATCTTAATATAAAAATCGAGGAATGCTGTTTTTACAGATATTTCAAATGGAAAAATAGATAAGTTCAAATATAGTGGCGACATCACGTTCCACAGGAAACCCGACACAACCTCAAGGCATGAAAATATTTAAAACATTTTAAACTGAAAAATAAATAAACCGACCCATGCTTACATGAAATTTTCCGCATAATTTGCGACGTACTATTGCGATACGTTCAAACAGCTCCCGCTGTAAACCCGCGTGCAAATTCCAGGAATGCTCTGCACAGTTTTTTCCCCTCTTGTTTGCTCGAATACCTGGTACAGAGAATAATACGTTTCGGATAAACAAGAAGTATGTTAATTCGGGAGTCTGTGGTGGAGTCCAGTCGATTGTTAGTCCCTTCGATGCTGCGTTCGATGGAAAATGTTTTTTTCTTTTTATTCGGGGGAGATAATAAAACGCATCGGCGGAAATAAACCCGTCCTGGAATTTGCTTCCTCGAATAAGAGCAGAGGAACTGAAAATAGTACTACCATAAAAATGAGTAAATCGGATTACGTCAAAGGGTCGTTTCACCAGTGAATATATGTAATATTTGTTACACAAATGTATTTTATAATTTATAATCTTCTATAATTTTTAGTTTCACCCACACTTTCAGATTTCAGATCACAAACACATCTTGAAATGGGACAGTTCTCAACATTTTTATATTTATCATACATAATAATATGTATATGGGTCTTTATGCTTTATTGAAAATGGGTATATACAATTTAAAATAGTAAAAATACCTAGGAATTATTAAAGAAAGAGAAATTTTTGTTTTAGAGATCCACAGTCAACTCATCAATAATGATGGTAAAGATAAAATTTCATTCGATTCTCGTTCGTTTATTCTTAATAACGCATCGTTATATTTGATTTCTGCTTTTAATGATGCCAGAGAATATTGAGAATATTTAGAATAAAGAGAATATTTTATCAACGAACAAATTGTTTTCTCCTGGAACGCCATTTTGCTAGTGTGGAAAATAACGATGGGAAATAACTTGCCGATGTATGTCCGGTTTTCAGTCAACATTTCGACGTAAATCGGCTGCTCTCGTTGCGCTCCCGTGTGTTGCACATGTGTCCATAATTGCTGTTGATAAATCGCGACGATCGCTCTTAATTACCGGCGAAATTGTCCTGAGAGCTTTTAAATAATCCTGGCCACGTTCGTCTGGTATATCGATTAACGAAATTTTTCGAAACGCCTCTTGAATCGAAAGGAAACTACGATTTCAGAGTTACCTATATGCACTTACTCGTGAATATCGGAGAAAATGGACGTACGTTTTTAATTAAAATTTCGAATATATCGATCCATTGGTAACGATATTTTTATATTATCGAATATTAATTTGGTGTTAAACCGAGCATTCTAAATTTTTATTAGAAACTGAATTAGAAAATATACTTCTGCACTTAAACTTGTGCAGTTCAAACAATATTTTGCACTTGTGTTGTGCTTCTTAAATAGGTTAATTTTAATAATAATCTCAAATATGTAAGCAATAATTTAATTTATATTTATATAATTATTTTTATCTTAATATTCACTATATGTGTTCACTTGTTTACTTGATATATTACACATACGAATTTATTTACTTGACGATGCAAACACCATGATTTTCAAGATATTTCATTTTCCGAGAATAGTTTTCGAAAAAAATAATGTCCGTTTTTGTACTTCTCCCAAAAATTATATTCCGCAGCGTTACTTTTTCCAATTTCTAGGTTGTACCCGATGCTGGACACTTATCCGATCCTTTCAATCTGCCCATTTTATTGAATCGTTCGCACCGCTAATTGAGTCAAAGATCGACGTCACACAGGCTTGAATCGCGTGTCAACTTTGCACCCTTTGATGCAGGGGGGGCTGTTCGATCCTCTGGAAACGTGTCCGTTTACGAGTCCGGTCGGTTTCGAGCCTCGCTTCTTCGTTCCGTTTCCCTTTATTATTTTCGCCGGTGCGCGTGCGGCGCGCGGCCGTTTCAATGGATTGCGGGCACAACAAACGCGAGTCAATAAATCCTGCGGAAATAAAAGGAAAGAGAGAGAGAGAGAGAGAGAGAGAAGGGGGGTAGGAGGAGAGAGAGGGAGAGCCGAGAATGACAAAGCGTGGCTCGCGGTAGGCAGGACACGTCGCCGACGAATTATCCACTGTGGCAGATCAAATACAATCTTGTAAGAGCGTTTCACGGCCTTCTACACCGCGCGTGTGTCTGCCTGCACGGACCAAAAAGGCGTCTGTCCCTTCCAGACCCGCGGACGTGTATCGTCCCCTGAACGATGTTAAATCGATCGAATCCAGCTTTGTCCGCATGATCGCTCAAGAGCGTTCGCTCCTGGTGGGACAAAAACAGCGTGGCAGACAGAACCACCGGGAAAGGGAGAACGAGAAGAGACGAGCCAAACGAGCGGTGGGGGGTGACCGTCGATACGTTTTCAAGGTCAACGAGAGCGGCGCTAAGTTTTTTGGCAAAATCGTTTTGACTCGGCAGAACAATATTAAGGTAAGGTGAAATGCCCTAAGTGTGGACAAGCCAAAAGTGTTGCCTAAATCTGGACAATTGAATTTTTATAATAAAATCAATAATTAAGAGATTAAATAATTATTTTATATACAATTCTGAAGTCTTAGCTGCAAGTAGGGGTGAATATTATTTGATTAAGACATCAATTGTGAGATTTAAAAATAAATTCGAAGTTTATCTGAAAACAGTGTACAAAAAAGACTATTTTCATGCGAATCATGTGCATTTATAGCTTGAACTTTTATTAGAAAAAAAGATATGTATATGTAATAGGCAGAAAATAATTATTACGCATAATAATATTGGTATTTTAAAATAAATTGGAAATGAGACGTAACATAAATAATAATTATTAATTCAAATATTAGATGTCCAAGTGTAGAACTGTTTTGAAATATAAGTATGTACCCCATACTGGGACGCGTTGTGCATACACCTTAAGCCGGACACAATTAGAAAATATGGAGAAAGAAGTGTTGTCTCCTGAAATGCTTGCTTTACAACAAAAAATGAAAATTAAACAGGACAGAATTTAATATAATAATATTTTGATATGTAAATGATTAAAGCTTTAATAAAGTTCGATGTTATAGACGTAATTATATGTAAACTCAATTAGTCGCGGTATAGGCTTTACTTCTGTCCAGGTACTAGCTTAGATTGGATTTAATATGTCCAACTATAGATTAGAATTATTCTTGTTACTACAATTAAAATATTAATCTAAACGAGGATTTTGGGATTTTAGATTACTTTACAATATTTGTATGTTATGTTAAAACTCTTAAAAAATTATGTCTGTTTATTTAAACTGGTAATAAAATTGAAGGTAGCAGAAAATGCTGTCCAGGCTTAGGGCATTTCACCTTACTCGAGCAGTTAGTTCCCCGAAGTGGAATATTTTTCATCGCAGGTGACCTTGAACGACCTTGAGAAAATACAGAAGTATATAATTCTAATTTAAAACGAAGTTGACCTTCGTATGTCCTCTACGTGTCCACCTAAAAAGAAAACTCTATTATGCGGAATTACACTATACAAGCAATTTGCTAGTAGGTCTAATCACTTTCATCGTGAGTTAGATCAGCGCGATTCGGAATTCGGTTTGGATCCGTGTCGCACCGGGTGAACAATTAATCTCAGCAGGTACAAAGTAATTTCTGGAAACCGGGGCAGAGGGGAAAAAAGGGTGACACGAGTCCGAGGCAATACGATAGGTCCCTAAATCACTCAATTCGGTGGAGTCGGAACCAACGATCCGAGGGTCGTTGAGCACAATACAGTCAATCACAGCGGTCATGGGACACCACACAGATAACCACGGCGGTTGTGAAAACCGATACTGAAAACCACAGAGGGTCATGCAAGTCGATACTGACGGGGCATCAGGCACTTCGTCGGCTCCCCAAGTCATAAGACCAGATATCGACAACTGTGGGGAGGTAAGTATCGATACCGTGCTCTGTGTAGCCAAATCGCAGGCGCCATTTACGTGTGACCGACAATCACGTTGCGGATCATTATTGCAAAATACAAATTTTCTTTTATTTAAGTCGAGTAAGTCGGAAATGGTGTAGAAATATTCTTGAATTCTACTAATGTCTTCACAGTGTCCTATTTTATCTTCTCTAATAACAATACTGAGATTATTAACAATAGGACAGTAAATTGCTTTATAATAATAACAAAATAGGATTTATTTCGACTTCGTGCGATTTTTATTATGTTAATTTCAACCTACTAAACATATTAGGCAAAAAAATAGATTTCTATTTCACTCAAGTTTGATGCAATTCAGGTAAGAAATTTTTAATTTGTATAAAGTTCTATACAGGGTGTCCCAAAACTCATGTTAATGCCGAAAATGGGAGGTTCCTTGGGTCATTTGAAGCGACATTT